>RXID01015809.1:0-153319 GCA_005019695.1 Trichopus zeylanicus subsp. travancoricus | reverse complement strand
AGGTAAACAATGTTTGTTTACCATCATATGCATTCCTACTATTCATTTACTTGAATACTTTTTTTTTTATTTTTTTTGTATATCTTGATATCCTAGGTGTTATTTAAAAACTTATATCCAACACTTTTTCTTTAACTTAAGTAACTCTGTTTTGTCATTTTTCTACATGATGATGAAGATATTCAAATTATAGATACTATATAATTTACAATATTTATCAATTATGTTCATGATTATTAATGACGATGTCGTCTACAATGGTAAATTTTCTCTTACAGAAGTAACGTCATAATCCTATAGTTCAAAATAATCAATGTTTTAGGGACAACATGATGATCTACATATTTAGCAAATCACTAAATTTGACATCATGATTCAATTATTTAATATTAATAACATAATTTTAATATAAGGTATAAACTCAAGATATCATCATTTGTCTTTTTCTCTATGTTTAGCATAGGTAATAAGGTTTGCCATGTGGCTTTATGACAAGAAAATTACATGATTAACTTATCGTAATAATGTTATTATCTAATCAAATTCTTTTGTTTTTCCTTGTTGGCTCTCGCGAAATTCATTTTATCTCTTTTATTCCTCTATTGAACCAACACATATAAAATGTCTACTCAATCTATTTTTCATGTATTTCTGGTCAACTTTTATACTATATTGCGGACTATTTTTTCTATGTTGTATCATACTGCAATTTGGATAACATATTTTTTGCTCCAAGCCAGGTAGGAACAAAGGTAAACAATGTTTGTTTACCATCATATGCATTCCTACTATTCATTTACTTCAATACTTTTTTTTTGTATATCTTGATATCTAGGTTTTATTTAAAAACTTATATCCAACACTTTTTCTTTAACTTAAGTAACTCTGTTTTGTCATTTATCTACATGATGATGAAGATATTCAAATTATAGATACTATATAATTTACAATATTTATCAATTATGTTCATGATTATTAATGACGATGTCGGCTACAATGGTAAATTCTCTCTTAAAGAAGTAACGTCATAATCCTATAGTTCAAAATTATCAATGTTTTAGGGACAACATGATGATCTACATATTTAGCAAATCACTAAATTTGACATCATGATTCAATTATTTAATATTAATAACATAATTTTAATATAAGGTATAAACTCAAGATATCATCATTTGTCTTGTTCCCTAAGTTTAGCATAGGTAATAAGGTTTGCCATGTGGCTCTATGACAAGAAAAATACATGATTAACTTTTCGTAATAATGTTATTATCTAATCAATTCTTTGTTTTTCCTTGTTGGCTCTCGGAAAATTCATACTCTCTTTTATTCCTCGATTGAACCATAAAATATAAAATGTATACTCAATAATTTTTCATGTTATTTATGGTCAAATTTTATACTATATTGTGGCTATTTCTATGTTGTATCATACTACAATTTGGATAACTTATTTTTTGCTCCAAGCCTGGTCGGAACAAAGGTAAACAATGTTTGTTTACCCTCATATGCATTCCTACTATTCATTTACTTGAATACTTTTTTTTGTATTTTTTTTGTATATCTTGATATCTAGGTTTTATTTAAAAACTTATATCCAACACTTTTTCTTTAACTTAAGTAACTCTGTTTTGTCATTTTCCTACATGATGATGAATACATTCAAATTATAGATGCTATATAATTTACAATATTTATCAATTATGTTCATGATTATTAATGACGATGTCGTCTACAATGGTAAATTTTCTCTTAAAGAAGTAACGTCATACTCCTATAGTTCAAAATAATCAATGTTTTAGGGACAACATGATGATCTACATATTTAGCAAATCACTAAATTTGACATCATGATTCAATTATTTAATATTAATAACATAATTTTAATATAAGGTATAAACTCAAGATATCATTATTTGTCTTGTTCTCTATGTTTAGCATAGGTAATAAGGTTTGTCATGTGGCTTTATGACAAGAAAAATACATGATTAACTTATCGTATTAATGTTATTATCTAATCAATTCTATGTTTTTTCCTTGTTGGCTCTCGGCAAATGATACTCTTTTTATCTCTATTGAACCCTAAAATATAAATGTATACTCAACATTTTCATGTTCTTTATGGCAAATTTATACTATCTGCGGCTATTTCATGGGTATCATACTTGCAAATTGGAAAACGTATTTTTTGCTCCAAGCAGTAGGGAAAAGTACAATGTTTGTTACATTCCATCTGGCATTCTACTATTCATTTACTTGAATACTTTTTTTTTGTATATCTTGATATCTAGGTTTTATTTAAAAACTTATATCCAACACTTTTTCTTTAACTTAAGTAACTTGTTTTGTCATTTTCCTACATGATGATGAAGATATTCAAATTATAGATGCTATATAATTTACAATATTTATCAATTATGTTGATGATTATTAATGACGATGTCGGCTACAATGGTAAATTCTCTCTTAAAGAAGTAACGTCATAATCCTATAGTTCAAAATAATCAATGTTTTAGGGACAACATGATGATCTACATATTTAGCAAATCACTACATTTGACATCATGATTCAATTATTTAATATTAATAACATAATTTTAATATAAGGTATAAACTCAAGATATCATCATTTGTCTTGTTGTCTATGCTTAGCATAGGTAATAAGGTTTGCCATGTGGCTTTATGACAAGAAAAATACATGATTAACTTATCGTAATAATGTCATTATCTAATCAATTCTTTGTTTTTCCTTGTTAGCTCTCGGAAAATGCACACTCTCTTTTATTCCTCTATTGAACCATAAAATAAAGAATTTATACTCAATAATTTTTCATGTTATTTATTGTCAAATTTTATACTATATTGTGGCTATTTCTATGTTGTATCATACTACAATTTGGATAACTTATTTTTTGCTCCAAGCCAGGTAGGAACAAAGGTAAACAATGTTTGTTTACCATCATATGCATTCCTACTATTCATTTACTTGAATACTTTTTTTTTGTATTTTTTTGTATATCTTGATATATAGGTTTTATTTAAAAACTTATATCCAACACTTTTTCTTTAACTTAAGTAACTCTGTTTTGTCATTTTCCTACATGATGATGAAGACATTCAAATTATAGATACTATATAATTTACAATATTTATCAATTATGTTCATGATTATTAATGACGATGTCGGCTACAATGGTAAATTCTCTCTTAAAGAAGTAACGTCATAATCCTATAGTTCAAAATAATCAATGTTTTAGGGACAACATGATGATCTACATATTTAGCAAATCACTAAATTTGACATCATGATTCAATTATTTAATATTAAAAACATAATTTTAATATAAGGTATGAACTCAAGATATCATCATTTGTCTTGTTCCCTAAGTTTAGCATAGGTAATAAGGTTTGCCATGTGGCTCTATGACAAGAAAAATACATGATTAACTTATCGTAATAATGTTATTATCTAATCAATTCTTTGTTTTTCCTTGTTGGCTCTCGGAAAATTCATACTCTCTTTTATTCCTCTATTGAACCATAAAATATAAAATGTATACTCAATAATTTTTCATGTTATTTATGGTCAAATTTTATACTATATTGCGGCTATTTCTATGTTGTATCATACTGCAATTTGGATAACTTATTTTTTGCTCCAAGCCAGGTAGGAACAAAGGTAAACAATGTTTGTTTACCATCATATGCATTCCTACTATTCATTTACTTGAATACTTTTTTTTTGTATTTTTTTTGTATATCTTGATATCTAGGTTTTATTTAAAAACTTATATCCAACACTTTTTCTTTAACTTAAGTGACTCTGTTTTCTCATTTCCTACATGATGATGAAGACATTCAAATTATAGATGCTATATAATTTACAATATTTATCAATTATGTTCATGATTATTAATGACGATGTCGTCTACAATGGTAAATTTTCTCTTAAAGAAGTAACGTCATAATCCTATAGTTCAAAATAATCAATGTTTTAGGGACAACATGATGATCTACATATTTAGCAAATCACTAAATTTGACATCATGATTCAATTATTTAATATTAATAACATAATTTTAATATAAGGTATAAACTCAAGATATCATCATTTGTCTTGTTCTCTATGTTTAGCATAGGTAATAAGGTTTGCCATGTGGCTTTATGACAAGAAAAATACATGATTAACTTATCGTAATAATGTTATTATCTAATCAATTCTTTGTTTTTCCTTGTTGGCACTCGGAAAATTCATACTCTCTTTTATTCCTCTATTGAACCATAAAATATAAAATGTATACTCAATAATTTTTCATTTTATTTATGGTCAAATTTTATACTATATTGCGGCTATTTCTATGTTGTATCATACTGCAATTTGGATAACTTATTTTTTGCTCCAAGCCAGGAAGGAACAAAGGTAAACAATGTTTGTTTACCATCATATGCATTCCTACTATTCATTTACTTGAATACTTTTTTTTTGTATATCTTGATATCTAGGTTTTATTTAAAAACTTATATCCAACACTTTTTCTTTAACTTAAGTAACTCTGTTTTGTCATTTTCCTACATGATGATGAAGATATTCAAATTATAGATACTATATAATTTACAATATTTATCAATTATGTTCATGATTATTAATGACGATGTCGTCTACAATGTTAAATTCTCTCTTAAAGAAGTAACGTCATAATCCTATAGTTCAAAATAATCAATGTTTTAGGGACAACATGATGATCTACATATTTAGCAAATCACTAAATTTGACATCATGATTCAATTATTTAATATTCATAACATAATTTTAATATAAGGTATAAACTCAAAGATATCATCATTTGTTCTGTTCTCTATGTTTAGCATAGGTAATACGGTTTTGCCATGTGGCTTCTGACAAGGAAACAATACATGATAACTTATCGTAATAATGTTATTATCTAATCCATTCTTTGTTTTTCCTTGTTGGCTCTCTGAAAATTCATACTCTCTTTTATTCCTCTATTGAACCATAAAATATAAAATGTATACTCAATAATTTTTCATGTTATTTATGGTCAAATTTTATACTGTATTGCGGCTATTTCTATGTTGTAACATATTGCAATTTGGATAACTTATTTTTTGCTCCAAGCCAGGTAGGAACAAAGGTAAACAATGTTTGTTTACCATCATATGCATTCCTACTATTCATTTACTGAATACTTTTTTTTTGTATTTTTTTTGTATATCTTGATATCTAGGTTTTATTTAAAAACTTATATCCAACACTTTTTCTTTAACTTAAGTAACTCTGTTTTGTCATTTTCCTACATGATGATGAAGACATTCAAATTATAGATACTATATAATTTACAATATTTATCAATTATGTTCATTATTAATGAGGATGTCATCTACAATGGTAAATTTTATCTTAAGAAAATAACGCCATAATCCTATAGTTCAAAATAATCAATGTTTTAGAGACAACATGATGATCTACATATTTAGCAAATCACTAAATTTGACATCATGATTCAATTATTTAATATTAATAACATAATTTTAATATAAGATATAAACTCAAGATATCATCATTTGTCTTGCTCTCTATGTTTAGCATAGGTAATAAGGTTTGTCATGTGGCTTTATGACAAGAAAAATACATGATTAACTTATCGTAATAATGTTATTATCTAATCAATTCTTTGTTTTTCCTTGTTGGCTCTCGGAAAATTGATACTCTCTTTTATTCCTCTATTGAACCATAAAATATAAAATGTATACTCAATAATTTTTCATGTTATTTATGGTCAAATTTTATAGTATATTGTGGCTATTTCTATGTTGTATCATACTGCAATTTGGATAACTTATTTTTTGCTCCAAGCCAGGTAGGAACAAAGGTAAACAATGTTTGTTTACCATCATATGCATTCCTACTATTCATTTACTTGAATACGTTTTTTTTGTATTTTTTTTGTATATCTTGATATCTAGGTTTTATTTAAAAACTTATATCCAACACTTTTTCTTTAACTTAAGTAACTCTGTTTTGTCATTTTCCTACATGATGATGAAGACATTCAAATTATAGATGCTATATAATTTACAATATTTATCAATTATGTTCATGATTATTAATGACGATGTCGTCTACAATGGTAAATTTTCTCTTAAAGAAGTAACGTCATAATCCTATAGTTCAAAATAATCAATGTTTTAGGGACACATGATGATCTACATATTTAGCAAATCACTAAATTTGACATCATGATTCAATTATTTAATATTAATAACATAATTTTAATATAAGGTATAAACTAAGAATCATCATTTGTCTTGTTTCTATGTTTACGCATAGGTAATAAGGTTTGCCATGTGGCTTTATGACAAGAAAAATAACATGATTAACTTATCGTAATAATGTTATTATCTAATCAATTCTTTGTTTTTCCTTGTTGGCTCTCGGAAAATTCATACTCTCTTTTATTCCTCTATTGAACCATAAAATATAAAATGTATACTCAATAATTTTTCATGTTATTTATGGTCAAATTTTATTGTATATTGTGGCTATTTCTATGTTGTATCATACTGCAATTTGGATAACTTATTTTTTGCTCCAAGCCAGGTAGGAACAAAGGTAAACAATGTTTGTTTACCATCATATGCATTTCTACTATTCATTTACTTGA
This sequence comes from Trichopus zeylanicus subsp. travancoricus, assembly GCA_005019695.1. NCBI lineage: Eukaryota > Viridiplantae > Streptophyta > Magnoliopsida > Dioscoreales > Dioscoreaceae > Trichopus > Trichopus zeylanicus. The sequence continues at coordinate 146,636 of RXID01015809.1, read as the reverse complement.
ATACTTTTTTTTTGTATATCTTGATATCTAGGTTTTATTTAAAAACTTATATCCAACACTTTTTCTTTAACTTAAGTAACTTTGTTTTGCCTTTTGGGTGAAATTTAAATTTAATAATAATGATAATGATATGTATATTGGCTATAATGATTTGCTCCTCTCCCCTTGTGATTTTAAATTTTTTCTTGATGTATTTCCTCATTCAATTTTTTTGGTCTTTACCTCTAATTGGCTAAATTTGTTGTTAAATATTATTGTATATACTACTGAACATTGATCTATACATACTTTTCAAAGGTTGCATTGCCTTCAAAATGGTTCTCCATTTTTAAAAAAATCTAAAAAATATATTTTTTTTTTTCATACTTGGTCTGATCTTTTCTTACCCACGGTTTCTAAATAGTCATATTCAAATTGGTATATCTTTATTATTTTTTATTAACCTAGATCATATCCTTGATTAACCTATAGAACTTATATTTTAAGATCGTAGGTGACATACAATTTTTTCCCTCTTTTTACTAAGCCATCAATAACAAAGATAACCAAACAATACAAGAGTTTTTTAGTTTTTCCTTTGGTAATAACAAGGGTGAATTAAATTAGAGAGGAGTTCTTATCTCTTTATTTGACGAAATGCGATATCTAAGCTAATTTAATTTATGATTCTTGATTATTTTTTAATCTAACAAATAATGTAGATTAAGAAATATATTTTCTATTTTTTTAAACTTTCAATTTGATTTATTATTTTTATAAAAACTATTTACTTGATTATTTATTCAAATCAGTCATATATTTATAAAATAATAATATTTTTTTCCACAAATATGACTTATTTTGATCAAATTTATTTGTTAACAAGTTAGTATAGATGTTGAAAGTAGAAGATTTTTTGGAGTTAAATTTTTTAGATATATTGGACTAAATAGAAGACCAAAAATAGTGTAAATGTACAAAAATATTATGCAATACGTAAATTTTTTAAGAACTTGCGTTCCTCGTGTAATTTTTTAAATTTAAAATTTTAATTTGTTTATAAAATTTAACTAATATTAGTATGTTTGTAATTCACTTTTGAAATTACAAACAATAAATGGGATATACTTTTTAAATCTATATATCTTTTTTCAAATATATTGTACTAAACAATAGAATAGAAAATTGAGATGTAAAAAAATATTATGTTGTTTGTAAATTTTTTGAGAAATTCAAGTTGTACATCTATTTTTAAGATTAAAATTTTAAATTATAAAATGAGATTAATATTTTGTATTTGTAATTCACTTTTGAAACAATAAACAATCATTGGGGTTTAACTTTTAACTTTAGGTATCTTTAATTTGTATATGTTATCCATATTTATGCTTACTCAAATTAATGTTAATCATACACATATTTGACAAAATATTTGAATATATTTCAAAATTTTACCTTTACCTCTTAACAATATTTTTTGCCAATTTAGACATAATTTTTTTTGCTAAAAAAATAAAAAATTGACAAGAAATTTGAATATATTTAAAAATTATCTTTACCTCTTTATAATATTTTTTGCAAATGAAGTCATGATTTTTCATACCTAAAAAAATGAAATATGGTATTATTGCTTGTTAAAAAATTTGGAATTATCATAACAACTAAATAAAAGTGATTCTAAATTTACAATTGCTTTTATACAAAAAATAATTATTATAATAACTAAAAAAATAAAAACTTCATGATCATTTTATTACACCTAAAAAATGTGTGGCTTAAATTTTCTAGATTATAAAATAAAAACTCATAATTCTATTTACTATCTTCAAATTTTGTATCTAAATAATCGTATGTTTATTTTTTATTTTTAGTTTTCACAACATAATCAAATACAACAGCCGCTCTTGAAATAGAGATTTGTATTTTTTTAGAATCTTGATATCTAATTAAATGTCAAGCTAATTGTTTCGAATCTTCAATAATGTATTGCTGAGAATCCATCATGGTCCTCATCGCCATTATACGCTCCAGTATTGCTACCACCATAATGGAGCTTAAGAAGGCCTTTGATTCACTCAGGATGACAAGCGTGGCACATTTAGGGTTTAGTGGCGCAACTTGATGGCGGCAAATATCGAAGATCATGGATTTTTATCATGAGAGTGAGTATATGTTGTTCTCCTTCACCTACCTTTTATTTTCAAAGTTGAAGAGCTGCAAATATAGATAAAGGTGCTTGAGCTAGTTTCTTGTGTTCATTGTGATTTTTTATTAAATAAGTGAATGAGTGACTTCTAATAATATTAAGTAAAATTTAATTTTGTGAATTTCATATCTTTTAATGATTAATAAGTTTTCAACTATTATACATGTTTAAGTAATTTCTTGACATGTTCTTGATATGAAGTTATGATTGTATTGTGATTCTTGATGTATATATGATTACGTCACTTGAAAATATTAAAAAAATCATGCATTAGTATGTTTGGGTCAATTTTGGCAAAAAAAAATCAAATTTGATTAAAATTTAATCAGAATATAGATTTAAATATCACTAAATTACAATTCAAATGTGGATCTCAATTTGATCTAGTTCATTTCATCTACATATTTCTTTTTAATAGCCAATATAGCTTGTATACCTATAAATTCTAAATTTATTATTTCATGTTCCAAAATAGGGAAAATAGTTTGTATAAGTAATTATTTTGGTAATTTATCATCATTTATATTTTGGATCAACAAATTACTTGGAATTCTAACAAAGTCATTTTCAATCATTGGTTCATCTCCATTCCCTAACTATAATAAGATTTGCTAAAGTTATAATTTAGTTTTGCTCACATATTAAAAGTAAATTTAAAATTTTTTATATTTTTCCAAATATACGATTGTGTTAGAATAGAAAAAATAACTTGGTTTCTAGTTGCTTTAAGTATAATCAACAATACTTGATGATAATCACTACTAAGAATTATTAATTTCCTACCAAATACTGCATCTACATTCGTGATGTCACACAACATAAAATCCAATGCTTCAAGAGACTCTTTTCTAATCATTGAAACTTCATCCCAAATTATCAATGTTGTTTGCTTAAGTAACTTAGTTGTTGGACTTTGTTACCAATGCTACAAATAATGCCATCAATTTTAGAAAGGGAAATTTTGAATCTTGAATGTGTGATTTGATCACCAGGCAATATTCTAGCTGTGGCACCATAAGAGGTGGTTGCTAATGTAGTAAGGCCTTTTCTTATTATTATAGCTAATATTGCATAGTAAATAAGCATTTTGCTAGTTCCATCTAGGTCATCAATAAAATAAATTTCATATTTTTTTTACTTTCAATTGCTTCTATAATTACATCAAAAATGTATTTTTGATATAGGTTTTATTTTGAAATCGCTTTAACATCTTCATCAATGATTGGAATAGTTAATTCATCTCTAGGTTCATACATATAATTTATTTCATTATATAAGTTTGAATTTGTTCTTCGAGGAAGCTTGAAGTTAGTAATGTCTTCTCCCATAGATTGAATAAAATATTATAATTATTTAAAACTACATTCATAATATAGATTGAATCTGGTTGGTAAGAAAATATACTATGAGAAGTTATCACCTACGCCTCATTGGCTATAGAAATACTTTAACTCGTGAAGTTATTATTTACACATTATTGGTTATAAAAAACTTTAAATTCATAAAGTTAGCAACTATGCCTCGTTGGCTATTGAAACACTTCAAAATCAAATTATGAAGTTATCACTAACGCCTATTTGGTTATAAAAATACTTCAAAATCAAAGAAGATATCACCTATATCTTATTGGCTAATAGAAATGCTTCAAATCAAATGAGGTTATCACTAACACTTTATTGACTAAATATTTCAAGCCAAATAAAGTTATCACAAAGTGGTTGAAAATACTTCAAACTTCTTTCGTTTCCTTCCATGTCCTAACTACACCATCAATATCTATTAAGGATCAAGTCAAGATCTACCCAAGTCAAATGCCATGTGGTCTAGCATAGGAAAACGGGGCAGCAACATACATCAAAATTTCTTCTCCATGTTTTCTTTATTTCTTTTATGTTTCTATATTTTATGTTAAAATTCATTGTAAAATGAGGGTATACCTTTACTTAAGTCATGCACCATTTCTTAAAATTAATCAAATACATTTTTCTTTTTTCCTTTCATCTCTATTTTATTATCTAGGTTTCTTATTTTAGAAGATTCCTAATAATCATCTGGGTAATTAATAATAAGAACTTGTGCCTGTTAGAAGTCAAATTTTTCACAACACTTGATAACACACTTCAAATTAAAACATAATTTAATTTGTGTATTAAGGTCACTTCCAAGGTCTTCGTCACTCCTAGGCCACAAAAATCAATCCCACAGTGAACTTATGAAATACTTATTAGATATTGACACATAGTTGTATTTATTTATATTTAACTTGTAAAAACCATACATGTGTTCATGATAAGAATTTCCAACTCATGAATATTTATAGATTTTCATATTTTACTAGTTTTGACTGTATTGTCTCCCTTGTGGTTCATGTTGCGGCCCTACTACCATTGAGGTTAAACAATGATCATGTCGATATGCATGTGTGATCATAAGAAACTGATTTCTTTGTCATTCATGAGCATCAAAGTAATAGCATATTCATGCTATGGTCCTCTTTGAGATATCTTGTATTCATAATTAGGTCATTGATTTTAAGTGTGACAACATATTCATGATTCAAATAATCTAATATGTGTATATTTCATGCCGGAGACACTAGTCTTACTAATTTAATATTGTCTTATGTTTCCTTTGACAAATATAATTGTACTTTAAAGTTTTAGGTGTGTTACTTATTAACTTTAAACATATATTCGTGTGACATGTATTTTAAATATATTTTTCTATTATTTAGTTTTCTTGAAAAATATTCACTAAATATAAAATTACTCATTTTCTTATAAATTTGACTATCATATATGTGTTCTTATATTAGCTAAGTTGTAAAGTAATGTTAAAACTTAGAATAGGTTTGTTTGTTTTCATATTTGTGAGATATTGTAAGATAACTTGAGGATATATAGTCGTATGATTGTAGATTATCTTTCTTAGGTTATTCATCTAATTTTTTTAAGTTATTAATTTGTTCATATTTAAGACTGTGGCTTTACATATTTATGGAGTTTTAGCCTCATAAGTGTACAACATTGTTATGTACTTGAGCCTACAAGTTTTGGATTCGGACCATGACAGTGTTCATTTTTGTGAGTGCATACAAGCTTACAATAGTGTATTTGCTTTTGTATCTTTGGGCATTTTACTTGATTGAAAATTTACAAATCAAAGTAAAGGCGTTTATACTTTTTGTGTACAAGGTTAGATGTATCACACTATAGGTAGATTAAATATTAAAAGAAATGCACCTACTTTTGCATAACTATATTTTATTAATATTGACTATGAAGTAAAAAACCTTTAGCAATTATATCTACATTACAAGAGAGTGTTACCTGATCTTTGACATCTATATTAGCTGTTAATCCTTATAACCTACTTTTTCTTCCTTTATCAATAGCTGAACTTATAGATAAATATATGTGAGACATGAGTGATAACTTCATAAGTTTGAAGTATTTTCATAACTAATGAGGCATAAATGATAACTTCTTTATTTGAAGTGTTTCCATAGTCAATGATGTGTAGGTGATAACTTTATGAGTTTGAAGTATTTCCATAGTCAATGAAGCATAAGTGTTAATTTTATGAGTTTAAAGTATTTGTATAGTCAATAAGGTGCAAGCAATAAATTTACAAGTTGAAGTATTTTCAAAGTCAATGAGGCATAGGTAATAACTTTATTTAGTTTAAAGTATTTGCATAACCAATGTGGCATAAGTGGTAACTTTTTTGAGTTCGAAGTGTTTTTATAGCCAATGAGACGTACGTGATTTTCATGAGTTTGAAGTATTTCTATAGCCAATGAGGTATAAATGATAACTTTATGAGTTTGAAGTGTTTCCATTGCTAATGAGGCATAATTGATAACTTCATGAGTTTGAACTATTGCCATAGCCAATGGGGTGTAAGCGATAAGTTTTTGTATTTAAAGTATTTCCATAGCCAATGAGGCATAGGTGATAACTTCATGAGTTTAAAATATTTTTATCCACTACTTGCAGAGTTTGGTGTAGCCTTGAAATACTACAAGAGGCTTTTGTAGTACATCCAGTGGGACTTAGTTTGACCTTGTTTAGTTCCATTTGAACTAGTTTTGGTTTTGGCTTGAGTTTGGTTTGATTCAGCTTGGATTCAATTTGATATTCAGTTCGAGTTTGATTTGATCCAATTTGATGCTCAAATCTTGATTGAATTGCGATTTACTAACTCCTTCTTGGAAGATAATAACATGTTCCCTTTTCTTCTTTCCAAAACTTGTGTAGAAATCAATTAATGGTTATGCCTATATTATTCTTCTTTGTTGACTTAGGCAGTGGATCAATCATCCCAACTTTTAATGATTAGATTTGCAATGATACTTTATAGTATGAAATTAGAGGCCACTACTATGAACTAACTATCACAGCCATGGAGAGAAATCAAATTGACCAAGGAAACTATATGAAACATCCATTCCCACAATAATTGTTGGTATTTTGAAACCAAGGGTATTAACGGTGGATATTCAACTTGCAAAGACGAATTCAATCCACCAAGCTTAGTATTAATTTTAGAAGAACATTTATCAAATACTAATCATTAACTCTAGTTAGAGCAATACTGATTTTGATCTGAGTTTGACTTGATTTAGTTTAATATTTAGAACTTTATTTTAACTAGAGTCTAGTCTTATTCGATTTGGGTTGAGATTTACTTTGTGTTGGACCTTTATCGGTCTATTAATAGATTCTTAATAAATCTTGGATTCAAGCCCGAGGCAAGTTCTTATTGGACCTTTAATAGATCTTGGATCTAACCCTTTATGGGTTCTTAATGGGTCCTTCTTAGATCTGACCCTGAATAGATTTTTATTGGATCCTTAATCGATGTTAGATCCAACCCTTGATGATTTTTTGTTTCAACCCATTGATGGATTTGGGTTTAACCCATATTGGACCTTTATTGGATTTAAGTTTGGATCTTAATAGACTTTGGTTCAAATTCAAGTTGATTTGGCATAGCTTAGTTTTAATTCAGGCTCGACCTAGTTCTACTTTGACTTTGGGTTTGATTCGACCTAGTTAGCTTTTAGTTTGAACTTGATTTAACTTAATTAAGATTTGATTTGATTTTAATTTGACCTGTATCGGGTTCACTTTGAATTTGGATTGATTCTAAATTGACCTAATTTGAACTTGATTATGGTTGGGTTTGAGCTGATTTCATTTGGATTTTGGGTTCAGTTTGATTTGAGTTTTAGTCTATCTATTTGATCAATTTAGATCCATTTAGTAGTTCAATTTAGTTGATTTGGTTTTGTTCATTTATTTTAGTTGAGTTTAATATGATTGAGCCAATAGAACTTAATCAATTTGGTTCGAGGGCACTTGGACTATCATGGTGACATTGAATAAGTCCGTAAGTTGACCTTAGTTTGAATAGACATTTGGCGAGTTCGCAAGATAACCTTAGTCTGAAGAGACATTTGGTGAGCTTGCTAGTTGGACTTAGTCCAAATAAATATTTAGTAAGCTTGCAAGCTGGCCTTAGTCCAAATAGATGTTCGACAAGCCTGTGGGCTAGTCATAGTCCAAATAGATATTCAATGATCTCGTAGGCTAACCTTAGTCCAAATAGATGTTCAGTGAGTCCGTGGGATGACCTTAGTTTGTATAGGCATTTGGCAAACTCTTAAACTAACCTTAGTCTAAATAGACATTCAGTGAGCTCACGAGCTAGTCTTAGTCCAAATAGATATTCGCTGAGCTCGTAAGCTAGCCTTAGTCCAAATAGATGTTCGAAAAGCTCACGAACTAGCCTTAGTATGAATAGATGTTCATGAGCTTGCAAACTAGTCTTAGTCCAAATAAATATTAGGTGAGCTCATAGGCTGACCTTAGTCAAAATAAATATTTGGTGAGCTTACATGTTGGACTTAGTTCAAACAGAAAATCGATGAGCTCACAAGCTAGCCTTAGCTTGCATAGATGTTCACCGAGCTCATAAGTTGACCTTAGTCCAAATAGATATTTGGTGAGCTCACAAGTTGGTTTTAATCCGAATAGATGTTCGACAAGCTTGAAGTTGGCCTTAGTTCGAATAAACATTCAATGAACGTGCGGTCTGCCCTTAATTTGAATAGATATTCGGTGAACTTGCAAGCTGGTCTTATTCTAAAAAGATGTTCGGCAAGCCTACGAACTGACCTTTGTCTGAATAACCGTTCAATGAGCCCAAAAGTTGACCTTAATCCAAGATTAATTTTTGGATGAGCCCATAGGTTCACCTTAGACCAGAGTTGATTTTAGGGTGAGCTTATGATTGGCTCTTGGTCGATGTCATAAAAATCAAGGTAGCAAGAGAACCCTTTTTTTTTGCTAACAACCTTTTTTTTTATTTATTTTTCCTTCATCTTTAAGGCCATACCCTCGTCTTCACCTGTGTCCTTTTTCCTTCTTCTTATTTATGCCTTCTTCCTCCTCTCAATCGAGACAGAGTGACCGGGGGTATTCTTGGCCTGATCAGGCCAAAGATGGCTGAATCTGGCCTCTCTTCCGAGTGGCAAGATAGAGGGATGGTCGGTGTTATAATATCAGGTGTGATGGATTAGTCCCACATCGGATATTGGATAGACAAAGTCCACTATACATAGTAAAAAAGGCCCATATCTCATGAGCTTAAGCTTTTGGGATGGTTTTGTATCTAGCCCACTATATTGATCTGGTTTGACACTCTTTTGACTCCCCCAACAAGTGGGTATTAGAGCTTCAGATTCAAAACTATGCAAATTCTTAAAACCGAAATTACTATGATGATAGTAATTCCACACAGTGGAATTGGATAAGTAAAAGAGTAGCATGATGATGCATATGAATTGAGTCGTATATTACACGGTGAAACTGGTCAAGTAAAAGAATTCTTGATTAATAGTGTTAAAATTGATGTAATCAAATCACAATTGAAGGGGGAGATTGTTATAATGTCAGATGTGATATATTAATCCCACATCGAATATTGAATAGATAAAGTCTATTATACATAGTGAAAAAAGCTTATATCCCATGAGTTTAAGCTTTTGGGATGGTTTAGCTCAAGGTCGAATCTGGCCAAATTTAGCCGGATTTGACCCCGAGTTATGGCGACAGTGAGTGATGCTCTAGAGCAACGTAAGGGTGAAGTTGGCTTGGTCATGTAGGCAATGGAGAGGGTCCAAGGTTGCGGGTCATGGGCCGCACAAGGCAGAGGCTTGGTGGGTGGCTCTCAAGTTGAAGACAGGTCAGCGGGCTACAATCTAGAATAGGGCGAAGGGACGATGAATGGCAGCATAGTTGGAGGAAGCCGATTTTGGTCAGCGGGTTATGGCTCGAAATCCAAGTGCAGGCGACGGTATGGTGGATCTTTGATCGGATCATGGCACTGGGCATCGAGGATCGTGAAGGCATAAGTCAGGTGCCATGGCAGAGGTTCAGTTGGCAGTGCTAGGCAGGCCATCGTGGTGGCCGCATGGCCTTATGTGGGCTGATGTGAGGCGGAGCTCATGATGGTGAAGCTTAGGAGTAGGGCAACAGAGGCAGGATGTTGGCAACGGTTGAGCAATGAGGGAATCTCACAGCGAAGAACAGAGAGATGGAGAATGAAGTAATGAAAACGACAAAAGATAAGAGCCCGAATTTTCGCTCGATTGATTCAATTTTCAATTTTCTATTATATTCCCTCTTCTACTAATATCAACTCCCTCGTCTTTACGATGACTCGCTGACCTTTCTATATTTTTTTTTGCTGGCTCTCCGTCAATTTATAGGTCTCAAGAAGATTTGGGATCAAATATTTGATTGGTTAATTTTTGAAACATTGTGGGATTATGGTTTGTGATGGATTGTATTTTCATATTTTGTGAATGACATGTAATCTATTAATTGGGAATTATTTTCTTGATAAAGAGATTCAAGATTTGTATCATGTTTGGATGTTGAATTTTTAGGTGGAATATTTATAAATTTTCTAAAAAATTTAGGGTAAAATATAATTTGATGACTTTTTTATTTATAAAATTTTAAAATTCTCAAGGTCCTTTTTGGATAAAATTTGAATTTATTTACAAATAAAAATTTTTAGGAGTTTATTTACAAGAATAAAAATTATAGGAATTTTTTGTGAATGTAAACTTTTGAGGGGTTTATTTGCAAACCTTAGGTTTTGCGAAGATTGATTTGAAAATTTAAAGTTTTGAAGGATTTTTTTCTCAAAACTTCTATCCTAGGGACTTATTCATAGAAAAATCTCGGTCAATGACTCATTTGTAAAACATATTTGGTCCAAGAATTTATTTGTAAAGATTTTATATTTTTATCTTGATCTAGATGTTTGATGAATTTTAGACCTAATTTTGGTCTTATTATTTGGCCCACTCAATTTAGTTTAATTTGAGTTTGAATTTCTCAATAATTCAAGTCCAAATTAAGCTCAATTTTTTGTTAGATCATGAAGAATTTGTTTACTATAATTATGATATTCTGTTAGATGAAAATCAAACACAAAATATAGAAGATTTATATACAATAACCCCAAATAGTTTACCACCCCCATAAGTTAGATTTAAAACTCAATTGTCCATTTATGCAAATGAGAAATTTAAATCTTGCAAATGTTCTTTGTAATGGCATATGCCTAATTTGTCATGAATTTACTCAAAATATAATATGTGCCTATGGGATTGGAATCGGTGACCTCGATGTACAAGTCAAAGTGTATTAATTTAAGTGTCCAATCAAGTATTATGAGAATATTGGCTTTTAACAGGTGTAGGCCTTTGTTGTTAATTGCCCCAAAAATTATTGAAAATCTCCTAAAATAAGAAACTTATATAATAAAATAAAGACACAAAAAGAAAAGGAAAAAATATTATTTGATTGATATGAGAAATAGAACATAGCTTAAGTAAGGATATACCCTCACTTTATAAGAAATTTTAGCATGAAATTATAAAAAATATGACAATAAAAAGAAGAAGAAGTAGGAAAGAACCTCTGATGTATGTTGCTACCTCACTCCCATACACTAGACCATGTAACATTTGACTTGGATGGATCTTAACTTGATCCTTCGTAGATGTTGATGGCATCGTCTAGTGGGACATAGAAGAGATGAGGGAAGTTTGAAATATTTCCATTAACCTTGAGCATTAGTGAAAACTTCATATGATTTAAAGTGTTTCCATTAGCCTAATGGCGTTGGCGATAACTTCTTTAGGTTGAAATATTTCTGTTAGACTAGTGGCATTGGTGATAACGTCTCTAGGTTGAAGTGTTTGCATTAGCTAGTAAGGCATTGGCGATAACTTTATTTAGTTTGAAGTATCTCTATTAGCCAACAAGGTATTGGCGATAACTTTCTTTGATTTGAAGTGTTTTCATTAGCTTATGAAGCATTAGCGATAACTTCCTTTCATTCGAAGTATTTTTGTTAACCAATGAGGTGTTGGCAATAACTTTCTTTAATTTGAAGTGTTTTCATTCGATAATGTATTAATAATAACTTCATTTGGTTTGAAATATTTTCATTAGTTGATAAGGTGTTGGCGATAACTTCTTCTGATTTGAAGTATTTTCATTAGCCAATGAGGTGTTGACGATCGCTTTATTTAGTTTGAAATGTTTTTGTTAGTCAATAAGGTATTGGTGATAACTTTATTTGGGTCAAAGTGTTCCCATTAGCCATAAGGTGTCAACAATAATTTCATTTAGTATAAAGTATTTCTGTTAGCTAATGGGCATTAGTGATAACTTCATTGGATTGAAGTATTTATATTAGCCAATGAGACATTAACGATAATTTCATTTAGTTTAAAGTATATCTATCAGTCGATGAGGTGTTGGCGATACTTTTATTTGGTTTAAAGTGTTTCTATTAGCCAATGAGTTGTTAGTGATAATTTCATTTGATTTGAAGTATTTCCATTAGCAATAAGGCATTGGTGATAATTTCATTTAGTTCAAAGTATTTCCGTTAGCTAGTAAGACATTGGCGATAACTTTATTTTATTTGAAGTATTTTCATTAGCCAATGAGGCGTTAGCAATAACTTCATTTGATTTGAAGTGTTTCCATTAGGCAATGAGGCATTGGCGATAATTTTTTCTGATTTAAAGTGTTTCTATTAGTCAATGAGGAGTTAGAGATAACTTTATTTGATTTGAAGTATTTTTGTTAGCCAATAAGATGTTGACAATAATTTCATCTGGTTCAAAGTTAGCATTACCCACTACTTGTGGAGTTGGGTGTAGCTTTGGAGTTCTATCGAAGGCTTTTGTAACACACCCGGTACAACTTAGTTTGACCCAGTTTAGTTCTATTTGGACTAATTCTGATTTAGGTTAGGATTGTCGCATCACCTATTGTTTATGAGGTTAGTTATAGCCTTAGATTGTTACCAAAGGCTTAGCACACCCAATGAGACTCAGTTTATCTCAGACTTGATTTGTTTCTAATTTAGGTCAAGTTTGACTTGTCTTTTGGTTTAGGTTGGCTATTTTTGACCTATTTTGATTTGGATTTGACCTATGTTTGGGTTCAGATTTGAGTTTAGCTCAACCCAACTTGGATTTAGTTTGAAATTGATTTAAACCCAACTAGGTTTGGTTCGAACTTGGCTTAACTTGATAGGGATTAGTTTGAATTTAACTCAACCCAGTTGGTTTTTGGTTCAGAAAAAACTTGTCTTGATTTGATTGGCATGGTCCAAACTTGACTAGGCCTGGTTGGGACTTTGTTTATCCTGATTAGAATTAGGTTCAAACTTAGCTTGGCCTGACTAGGACTTGGTCCCAACTTCACTTAAATTCATATGGCTTAACTTAATTAGAATTCAATTTGAATTTATTTTGAGTCAAATCAAATATAGTTTCAATTCAAACTTATTTTAATTTAGTTTAAATGGTGTTTGACTCGATTGGAATCCAACTCAAACCTTATTTTCATCTCAGGTTAACTTGATCTGGTTCTGAATAGACCCAAGTTTGGATTGATCAAGACTTGACTCAATTTGTATTGAATTTGAACATAAGTTGTCAATTTTCTGACTGAAATAGATGACCAATTGAGGTACAAGTCAATCAATAGAGCGTGTGCAAGAGCTGGATAGAACAAAACATGTTGATTGATTGAGGATAATGGTTGACTGATAGAGCGATTTTCTGCCTGTTTGGTTGGTTTCAGTCGACTTGCTTAGTCTATTTGAGTTTATTTAATACTTTGTTAGGTCAATTTGGTCTTGTTCATTTGTTGTTGGTCACATTGGCTTGAGTTCAACATGATTGAGTTATTAAATTAATTTTATATTTATTGATTTTGGTTTGAGAGCCTTAGGTTGTCATGATGACATCACGGCGAGTCCGCATGTTGGTTTATACTTTGAATAGATGATCACGAGCTCGTAGGCTGGGTTATAGATGTTTGATGAGCCTACAGACTAGCCTATAGTCCAAATATATGATTGCAAGTTCACAAGCTAGCTTATAGATATTTAGTGAGCTCACAAACTGGCCTACAATCTAAATGATTGCAAACACATAAACTGGCTTATAGATGTTTGGTGAGCTTGTAGGTTAGCCCATAGTCCAAATCGACTAGCCTATAGGCTATCCTATAGTTCAAATTGGCGAGCTCGTAGGCTAGCTCTAGACCGATTGTGAGTTTTAGTTATTTATCTTTGTTCTTGTTCAAGTTCAAGTGAGTCCTCATTAATTGGTTGGCTTTAGAGCTCAAGTTTTCTAGCAGGGGGCACTATGATAGAGACGGGGCTACAGGTGGCTACAATAGTAATGAAAGTTTGCTAATGTATGAGACCATAGGTGATCATGGTGATAACAGCTCGCCAATGCATAAGACCATGGTGGCCGTGGTAGAGGTGGAAGTTTGTTGATGCATGAGGAGCCGCAGGTGGCAACAATAGGGATGGAAGTTTGTTGTTGCACAAGGCCACAAGTAACCACAGTATTGGCGGAGGTTCGTCGATACATGAGACTGTGGGTGGCCATGGTGTTTAGTAGCAATTCCCAATATGCATGATCACGATGGCGATGGGGCCTCATTAATTCTTGAGGTTGTAGGTGACCGCAGTGATAATGGAGGCTTACCAACACATGAAGCAGTGGATGGCCATGATATTGGTAGCAAAGTGTTGATGCACGAGATCATGGGTGACCATAATTAGAGGGGTGAAGAGGCACTCATGACAGGGTTCAAACACCTAGTCCTTCTAGGTTTGGCCACCCAAACTATACCGAGAATAAATAGCTTGGAGAGAAGCATGGCTATGGGTGGCCACGAGCTTGGGAGAGGAGTAGGGGAGAACAATAGTAGCATGGGGCAATAGAGACCTCGCAAATGGGAGGAAGTAGTAAAACAAAAGAAAGACAAAGGTGAGATAGGGGCTTACATCTTCTCTTGCTCCTTTGGTGATGCCTTCTTGGTTTTCTCCTTGATGATGAGACTTTCAACAAAATTTCTTCGAGAATTGCCTCCAACTTTGTCAAAAATTCACTTAAGAATCGACTATAATTCTTGTTAAATTCATGTGCCCTAACTCTCTTTTTATAGGGTTGAGAGAATCTTCAATTTTGGTGATTGATTGATTTAATTTTGGGATTTGAGAGATATACTCTTGTCATAATTTTTATATTTGGACCTCTGATTGATAGATTTTGAGATTGTAGTCTCCTTGATAAAAAATTCATCGATTTTTGATGGATTTAAAGAAATCTATTTCTAGTTTTACATATCGCGACCCAAACCGGTTGATCGGTTGCGAATAGTGACGTGCTAGACTTATTAGAATCGGTCGACTAGTATGGTTCAGTTTAGAATTTGGACCCAAATTTTTTAGCTCTTTTCTATTTCAAATTTGGCCCTACTCATTACAAATTAGACTCAAAGTCTAACTCTAATTTTTATTATACTTGAAGTCAAAATTGGGTTGCAAAGACTATTTAAACAATGCCAAAATTATTTCAATTGATTTAATAAGTCCAAAAAAGTTTTTTATCTAAAATTTTATTAAATTCAATAATATTTAACAATTGTCCATATGCCTTCCCATGTAAATAATTTCCAAAATTTTTATCTTTTTCCATGATCATAAATAAGCTCAAAGTCAAACACTAGATTACATGAGTGTTTATTTACTTAAATATATCTTTTTGTATGGTCAATTATATGTATCATTGTTTAGAGCAAAAATAGGAAAAAATATTGAATGTCTAATTTCTACACAAATTGTAGATACACAATTAAATGTTTATACTAAAAATATTATTTATAAAGAACCTTTTTTATTACCAGTTTGAGAATAAGTTGATAACCATATTAAACTCACATGTTTAATAAATATATTTTCCTTATTATTTTTTATATATTTTTTGTTGGGACATTTGGAAGTAGTTAGTAAAATTTTGTTTCAAGTCAAATTCGAGCACATGACCTCTCACAGACAAGAGTATATTGCAAACAGAAAACTAATGCTTAAAATTTAATTTCTTATATATGTATATGTGAATATCTAAATAAATATACTTAAGTACCATAAAACTCATATATTTTTTCTTTGACCATTACTTTTTAGTCTTTGTTTTTTGATTTTTTATTACTTAAATACATATCCTCTTTATTAAGAAACAATTCATATAGTTTTCATGAATAGATGGAGGAAGAAATAAATGCCATCAAAGCCTTGAGGGTTTTCGAGCATTGCTAGACAATTGAAGTGAACATTTTTCTAAAGAAAAATCTAAAAAAAATTCAAAAGTAGTAGAAAGAACGGTCATTTATCAAGAACGACACTTATAGATAATGAGGTAAAGATAATTTTTTTATTTTATTAGTTTGGTGTACAACTTAAAATAAAGTTCTCTACTTGTGTTTTTTAAATATCATTTAACAAGGATTGACCATTGATTTCATAATGTTCAATGAATAAGTAGACTGCTATGGCATGCATTTGGAGGTCAATAAAATTAACTAGTTTCAAGATGGAAATGACCATATATCTATTCCTAACTTCTGAAATGGTAGTAGTGTATATGAGATTCATGCTGGTGGTAACTTAATAATTGAGGAAATTGCTCTTCCAACTGCAAGTGTTGTCAAACATTTATATAATTTTGCAAAATTGAATAAATTAAGCACCTTATACCAAAGTTGATCCCAATTTGGTGAATTAAATGATTTTTTAGCAGACAAATATTGATTGTTTTTACTTTTTAAAAATGTACTACACTAATCATTCTACTATGATATAGATGTTTTGGCCATGGTTATAGTTGTTGAACTTGAGAAAAAGATCACAACAAAGAATTCATTGGCTACTCACATCATTTCTCAACTTATTATAGCAGATTTAACGTAAGTTATTATTTTTTTCCACTTGGCAACTATTATAATTGTTTACTTTTGTACATTACTTTGGAAACAAAATATATAGATACCATTATACTTATACATTCCATATGCCATGCTTAAGTCAATGGCATATATGGAAAGTATAGTGGGCAAAAGAAAAAGGGCATTGGTCCTTACCTTTTTGGAGATTAGGGGTACTTATAGGGTGCGAAGCGTATTTGGATCCGTCAATTTAGGGATCGTAATATTTTTGAATTACTCATAACAGATAGCTGTGAATTTTGGATCTCTCAGAATCTTCTTCTGAATAAGAGTCCAAAATGATTTGGACTCTGTCCTGCTTACACCGAGGTATCTAATCTTAAAGATAACTTGATGTAATATTTTCACATGGCTCTTGGTTGAAAACATTGAGCTTCTTAGACTTTAGTGCTACAATGAGTTGAGCTATTCACAGTCCATGTGCTGAGAGTTCTCCACAACTCAATCCCAGGGTGATCTCTCACCTCAGATGTATCGATTCCCAAGTAGTCTACGATTTGGTTCTTATTGACCCTTTGACTTGACCAGTTTACTTTAGTATATCATCAGTGTCCTCCAAGCCTCTGAGCTTTCAAAACTCAGTGTTCAGGATTTCCATCAAGAGGCAATCATTTTCTTAGGATGCTTGGTGAATCTTCGAGAATTAAATCACTATCTCTATAAAATTCCAACCATCACCTTGCTTAGGAAAGTGAGACATCATTTTGTCTAATTTCAAGTAATTACTAGAGTTTCACCCTCTCTTGAGGTGGCAATTTAGCACTATTTATTAATTTATCAAAGTGGCCTTTTGCATGCCCCTCAATTTCTTTTTCCAAGTCTGCTCCTAATTAGATGGAAGACACGTGCCTCTGAGATTTGAGTGGGAGTTTTAAGATTTCTACCTTTTGGACTTCAACAACTAGGGTCAAGCCACATGGAGGTGATTCGATGGTAGGAGAAAACTCAAATAAGGATCCTTCATCCCTTTCTGCTTAATCAAAATAACTTTTAGGTCTTTACTTTTTCTCTATTGACAAATTCATTTTCAAATGACATCCTCTTCTACTCCTTCTAGTTCCAAAAAGAGGTCTCCTACTCTGAGGAAAGAAGTGGCCTTTCCTATAGAAGAAATTCTAGTTCCTTCTAAGGTCTCAAGGCTGACACCACCACTAGGGAGATAGTTATCTCTATCCTGTGCAGCCTCAACATTGATTTCCAGGGCCGGTGGGTCATCTAGATCTAGTTTTGCACCTATGTCAAGGGAGGCATGAGAGCTTGGTGATAGCAGTCTACTGGAGGAGCCTGCATCGTGCTGATGGTGACTCATCCCTCAAAGGCTCCTGTGACCATTTTGTCTTAGCTTCAAGTGAATTTCTGATCTTGATCTTCATCTTGTTCTCAACGATTTTAGTATGAGTTCCTCTCTTTGACCTAGTTTAGGCATGGAATGTGACTTTATAGGGACTGCTCATATTTTATTCATGAGCAAGAGTTTGATATAGTAGAGGGGTGTTCCTCGAGTGTCTCTAGCTTTGTTTGTGAAGAAGCTCTCCAAATCAAAGACCCCTACCCACTGCCAACTGGCATCTCTAGTCTAGGGAAGGAGAAAGAGGGAGGAGGAGGAAGAAAGCCATGGTTCCAACATGGGGAGAGCAAGGAAGAAGTAAATGATTCCTTATTCTCCTTTACCACATTGCCAACCCGAAGTCATTGGGGATGGTGCCTGATTGCCAATTCATCGCATGATGACAAAGAAGGCTGATTGTGATAAGGGTGTTGCTTCTACTTTTTCTACTTCTCAACATGCCAGAGTGCAAGGGTAGTCTTCTTTGAAGTACTAGGGGACTTCAGAGGAGATTGAGGTCAACAAGTATTTCCTTGGGTACTTCATGGAAGACTCCAACGCTTCCCTAGCTTAGCTACCTACTGGTTGACTCTATTTAGAGGGAGTCAAGTCTTGCACCATCATGAGTACACTCATGTTTGCCTTCATATAGATAATCTTTCTCTTTTCCTTGTGTTATATGCTAATCTTTGGTTCAATTATAGACCCTACAATCCTTCTGAAATGTGAGGCGTCGATTTTATGAGGCTTAGGGGCTGGGCACAGCCAAGAAGAGCAAGGTTGAGAAGAAGGTGATCCTTCTTCATTCTCAAATTGAATCTCTTCAACTTAGGGTTTTTGTTTTATTGCTCTTGACTTTTAGAAATGGTGAAAGTGAGGCCACTTCTGTCACTTTCATTGTTTGAATGGAATCTACTTTCGAAAGTGAATGAAGTGCCACTTTCAGATGGGCACAAAATAAATTAACATCCTCTTCCATGACTTCTGCACGATTGGGTGCGAAAGTTGCACTTCTAAAAAAGAAATGGGTGGGTCCCACCCCTCACACTTCTCCCACTTCATTAGGGCTGAAATGATTCTTCCATGACTTTGAGCAGCTCTGACCTTCCTTGATTTCGCTTTCATGTAGTAGCTCTGACCTTCCCAAATCTCACTCCCACAAAGCTTTTACAGTCGGCCACCAAATCCCTCTATCTACCCCGTTGTCTTCCTCATCACTGGCCACCAACTCTCGGGATCACTAGATGCGGGCCACCGCGATGGGCGCATTATCTCCAAGAACTCAACTCCTACCTTGTTCAACTATAATTGCAGTATGAGACTTCCTTTTTACAGCCAATTTGAGTTTAATTAGGAATTATTGTACATTAATTAGTTTTTAGTTGTTGTTTGATTGATATACCTACCAACTTGAGTTTATATTGATAGAAACTTGTTTACAATGAAGCACACTTGCCACAAGATAATCAAGCTATCACTCCAAAAGTATGAAGCAAGTTGTTTCTCAACTTCACTTAGTTAAGAATGAATAACCTTTCTTTAAGAACAAATCTCTATATTATTTTCATTAATTGAGATTTTTTTTTGTTGAAATTTGCTTATATAAAGGTTTACCTTATAATGTTAAGCAAAAAAGTATCTTTCTTTATGGATTCAAGAAACTTCAAAGCCAACAGAGAAAGAAAATGAGATTTTTATCAAATTACACTTAGGATTGGCTAAATTCTAGCCAACTTGAATCGATTGTAACTTGGACTATATTTATTATTGGTTTTGTTATTTGCTTCAAATTTGTTTGGAATGGATTTGAATGATAGATTTCTAAAGGTTGTCATGTTAAATAACTAAGTTCCATTCCCTAAAAATACATGCCTTTTCTCGTGTGCTTGAGTAGCTCTCCTCCTTGAGAAACAAAAGCAAGGGTTGATAAGCATCCAAGAACATGCTTTTTTACATTTTATTTAATGGGAAAATTATTTTTTTTGGGCATGTATTTGCTTTGAATTTATATAGTTTTAGTTTATTCTATATTATGTGAAAATGCAATAATTTTTGGTAATTTTTAGTTGTTTATACATGGCCATGTTGTCAAACTAGCATTGGTATTTACTAAATAATTACAGTAATTTTATGTATAAGCTTATTAAAAAACTATCATAAAAAATTAATTCCAAATGACAATTCACAATAAGTATGTTGTGTTATTGCTAGTATAGCTTCTTGCTCATATATTTCTTCTCATTACTTATTGATGAGTTTCTAAATAGATATGCTTTTGCTGCATATTGGCAATATTAGTTTGATGAGCATTTTGTATTGTCCTAATTAGTGATGTTCAATATGATTTGTTATTTCTTTCAATGATATGTTGTCCATGTCTTGGCCTTTAGTCGATTGTGGATAAAATTAGATGGATGAAAATTGACATGTTCATATACAGAAAGTTCACATTATTAGAATGCCAGTGTTGATTGCACTTGGGGTATTACTTTGGTATTTGTTGAATCAAAATCCCAAGGTAGCAAGGATGCTTAGGCATGAGTGGCAACATCTACGAAATAGTTTATTTTATCATATGATGTATGGCAATAAGAAAATTTATTGATCATATACATAGATGCATCCCCCTATATTTTTGCAACTCACAAATATTATGTGAGAGAGGCTTCTACTCTATGATCCTCAATATGTAATGGTGGAGGAGTAGTTGATCATTTTCCTGCATAATATTGGGCATAATACAAAAAATAGAATTGTAATGCTCCATGTATTTAGCTATAGTGAGACTAAGCCGTTATTTTAATAAAGTGCTCAAGACAATTAGTACGATTGAGAATGAGTACGTAAATCAAGCAACTAGTACCACTCACCCTATTATCACTAGTTTGACAAACTATTATCCATGGTTTAAGGTAAGTACTAATATTTTTTATTTGCTATGTTTTTCTCACCTTGTGTTAATTGTTTGTTATTTCCCACAAGATTGTATCGGTCTTCTTGATGGGGCTCACATCGATGCATTTGTTCCTTTTGAGGCACAACCTCGACTTTGTGGATGGAAGGGGATTACACAAAATATCTTATGCTCTGTTAATTTAGGTTTAAAGTTTCAATACATCCTTGTCGACTGCAAAGGGTCTATAAATGATTTTAGAATCTTAATTGATGCTATCTTCCGACTGCCACCTGATGGTCTTCGCTTAATTGAAGGTTTGGTTCATTAAAATTATTAGGCTTTTTCGTCGAGTTTGGAAAAACAAAAACATTAATTCTTTTGACTCATTATTGCCATGCATTTGTATCTCAGGTAAACATTACTTGGTCGATCGAGGGTATACAATAATGTTAGGATTTATTTCCTCGTATAGAGGCATCCACTACCACTTAAAGGAATACTCAAGGCGGACTCCTTAGAATGCTAAGGAGCTCTTTAATCTACAATATTCTTCATTAAGAAGTAAAGTGGAGCGGACATTTGGATTATTGAAGTATCACTTCATGACCCTAAAAATGACCCTAACTTTCCATGACAAACACAGATCGATATAGTTATGGCTAGTTGTGTATTATGTAACTATATTATGACCATGCATCCTATTGATTATCTAATAAATAAGCCATCACAAGAAGAGAAAGAAAATAATAGAGAAGAAGAAGAGATTGATGAATGTGAGCTTATGTCATTACTAATAACTCAATGGGTGCAATTCAAGCATGACAGTAATAGATTCAATTAAGGGACTCAATTGTAGAGAGAATGTGGGCGGAATACAATTGCTAGGCTGAATATGAGCTTCCTTTATTTATGTTTCACGAGTGACATGTTATTATTACTTTTATGTTTGACGAATGGTTTCTATCTTTTATTTTTAGTGTTTACATTTTTGTATTTAGAATTTTCATTATTTGTGATTTATTCTAATGATATAGGTTATTTTACTTAAAGACAGTGGATCTACTTGGTTAGATGGAAGAAGGTGCATTTTTTACTAATTTGGGTGATTTCTTGACTATGCACCAGGATCCATATCAGAGGGTCAGAGAAAGGGGAAGGAAAAAAAGGTACCCCAAATTACCGTTGGTCCCAACAAGACTCTAATTTCCTAACTAACTTCTTTTTGGACCAAACAAATAATGGTATGTGGGTAGACAAAGGCTTCAAGAAGAGTGCATTCATTGCATGTGCTCGAGTAGTAAATGAGGCTTTCAATGAGAGAATCACTGTGTAGCATGTGGAGAATCATTATTGTATATTGAAAGAGAAATATCTTAAGATAAAGACAACAAAGAAAACCAGCAGGACTGGTTGGGATGATGAGAAGAAGATGGTTCTAATATTAGATGACATGCTTTCTGATTATGTCTTGGTAAGAAATATGTAATTTTAAGTTGGAAATTTATGTTAGTCAACAAACTCTAATTTTTTGTGTATAATCTATCATACAGTTTCATAGGGAGTTGCCTCCATTATAA
This sequence comes from Trichopus zeylanicus subsp. travancoricus, assembly GCA_005019695.1. Classification (NCBI taxonomy): domain Eukaryota; kingdom Viridiplantae; phylum Streptophyta; class Magnoliopsida; order Dioscoreales; family Dioscoreaceae; genus Trichopus; species Trichopus zeylanicus. The sequence goes on along the minus strand of RXID01015809.1, from coordinate 124,240 downwards.
ATGAATCAATCCATAATCACAATCAACTTGTCATCATTTGCAATGCTGATCAAGCTACTGGATCTTCGGCATGCACCCTTACTCAAAGATTTCATGCCAAAAATATAGGTCTAGATACATCAGATGCCAAGAACTCAAACATGTCTTGGTCTGAATTCTTGACAAAGGATACAGAAGACTCTAAAATCTATGAAGTCCCTCTATTCAGATGCCCCCATGACAAACACGTGCCTAATCCCTTTGTCCATGACAAAAGGGCTCCGAAACATGCAACTTTTGGTCAAAATGAATTTCAGAAAATTTTGGTTATAGCAATGAACAACACCACCAATGCATTGAAGGAGAGCAAACATCTTGTGGATTGGAGGGATGAGTTATACTCCATGATCATGGTTATTTGGGGAGTAGAGTTCTCCATTCTATTCCTCAAGGGCACGTACAAGTGCTTATATGAGCGGGAACTTAAGAGCAAAGCATTCATCAAGGGGATGGATCAGGAGCTTAGGTTAGACTACTTTCATAGGTTTTTTGTTGGCTTTTTAGACTAGGTTACTCTACTATCATCAGATTGTGTTTTGTTGGCTTTCCATTTGGTACTTGATTGGGTTTTGATGGGTGGTCATTTGAGATTTTTGTTTACTTTGATGTCTACTTCCATAGCTTCTATGATTACCTACAAATGCCCTCCTTAACACACATTACTTATATCTATTTATGTATTGTGGCTCATGTTTATGTGATATGTTTATGATTTTAATTGATATTTTTGTTTATAAGGCCGAATGTGTGCCTGTAATAAATATTATTATGTATTATGACCATTGAATTTCAGGATATTTATATTTATCTAGCTGAATATGTGCCTTGTGATTGTTGTATATGTATCATACATATTTAATTTCAGGAAATTTTTATTTATAAGGCCAAATATGTGCCTTGCATTTATATTTTTATGGTTGAATGTGTGTTTTTTAATTTATGTATGTTACTGTTGATATTATCTCAGGAAATGCTCAATATTTTATGTTAGTTTTCAAACAAATTTATGTCACAATTTCATGGGACATTTGTAATAATATTGCTTCACTTCATTATTTATTTAATACATAACAACATATTGCATAAATAACTTTATCACTGACAATACTACGCATGCCACAATCATCAGTCTTATTTGAAATAACACTTTACTTTATTTTATTAACATGCCTTCTATTTCACCCTTAAAGAATTTTATTTCAATAGTGATGAAAGTCATCCACCCATTGGAAATAACCATAATGACATCGATTGTTAAGTTGAGAAATCCATGAAATATTAAACATAAATGAGTGAATTTTGTATAAAACATAATTTAATTCATGAAATTGCATAAGTCTCACAAAGAACATCAATAAATCTCTCTCCTTTGCTATTGAGCTTGCCTCAAGTCCAAATTATGCAGGATTGGTTGTGTTTGCATCTAGGCGGATTGGCTTCTGTCAGAATATATCTTTGAAAACTTAAACTTACACCTTGACACATTGTTCTTTGATTTGTTCTCTCACAAAGAACATCAATAAATCTCTCTCCTTTGCTATCAAGCTTGCCTCAAGTCCGAATTCTGCAAGATTGGTTGTGTTTGCATCTCAGCGGATTGGTTTCTGTCGAAATATATCTTTAAAAGCTTAAACACCATGACTCATTGTTCTTTGATTTGTTGTCTAACATATACATCCTTTTTATAGTGTTCAGAAAAAGACCGTTGAGCTCTTTAAAAACATATCCGATGGATTTTCAAAAAAAAATAACTATTAGAAACTTTAAAAATAGCTATTTGAAGTTTTCAAATAAAATAACTATTGGAGATTTTATAAATAACCATTGTACTCTTCATTTTTGTAGGGGTATATTTCCAAAAAATCTCAAATTATTTTGTTCAAATAATATTATAATTATATTAATATTTTAATAATATTAACATCAAAAAATTTTAATTTATTTGCCATATATTGTATTTATTTAATAGTATAAATCTATTACTTTTTATTACCCTAATTATCCTAATTATATTAAGTACATTTAGTTAGTTATATATTACTTTTATTATCCTAATTATGCTAATACTTTTTATTATCCTAATTATCTTAACTTATTTATTTAGTAAATTTTATTTTTATTATCCTAATTATTAAAATTATTATAATTGAATATTACCATAATTATAATTAATTTTTAACATTATAATTGTATAAATTTTATTAACTAATAAATATTATATTTTTACCTAACATAACTACCAAACTACTCTACTTTCATGTTTTACCCTATCCAAATCACCGAAATCACACTTCCACTTTGGACCTCATAATCTAATCGATTGAAATCACAAAACTCACAAAACTCCCACTTTTTCATTTTAATATCAAAAATTATCTAAACAACTAAAGTTACACTTTCGTCACTTCTACCACTTCTCACTTTCATCACTTCTACCACTTTTACTACTTTCGAAAGTCAAAACCTATCTAAGCACACCCTTAGTATGTAAGAGATGAGCAAGAAGATGGAGGAGGAGAAAAATCTCCTTGTAGCCGAGCAGGACTTGGATTTGTTTGGTCTACAAGACTAGGAGATTCGACATTAGGCCTCCTTGGACAATGCCAAAATAGAAACGATTGCAATGTACCTTCGGAGTAAAGAATACATCGATGTTCTAAAGCTGGCCTGAATGCAGGCCATTTTAATGTATAAGACTAGTAATGAATATCTCTGGGAAAGTGGGAAACTCATTGTTGTATCTTTTGAAGAAGGGTACCTCATTTGTCGAGACATGGTGAAATAAACTCCAAGTTCAAACTTGATGACCTCTAGGTTGAATTTTATGATGATTTGAGGGTTTAGCGCCTCAAGTGAGGGTATGAGGATCTCATCCGGAGGGAGGTCACAATAGTGAAGGCAAGAGAGGTTGAAGAGGGCATCCTAGGGCCAGTCGAGCTAGCAAAGTCTTTCGAGACTTAACATATTTATGATTAATTGTATGTCTTTTCCTTTGTGAAAGAATTTTTGTACTAGTTCTAACTTAGAACTTAATAGAATTTTTTTTTTCAAACTTTTGCTTTTATTGGCTTGGATCTTTTAACAGAAGTCTTTCAACCATGTGTCTCTCACTGAACCAACCTCAATTGACCATATTCTGATATTTCCTTAGGCCAATCATTTTGGTGGGTAACTTAACTCATTGTTCTAAGGGAAGGCCAATGTTTAAGACATTAAAGACTCATCCCATATGTTATGTTCCGAAACTCCAAGGGTCGAGTGCTTCTATCTCATGATTGAGATCTTCTTAAGTGAAAGAGTTGACTTCTACTTTGGCTGAGCACTGGAACATATAGCTGAACTAGGACTTTGAGTCGCTTGAGATTTGATACCTCAGTTAAGTAACCAAAGCACCTAGTTGGATCGTAGGGATAACAGAGCCAAGTTTTTTGAAGTAATACCTCGACGGGATCATCGAAGCACTTGGTCTGACTATAAGGTCAACAGAACCAGATTTTTTGAGTAATACCTCGATGGGATCATTAAAGCATTTGGTTAGACCATAGGGCCGACAAAGTCAGATTATTTTAGTAATACCTCAATGGGATCACCAAAGTAACTGATTAGACTATAAGGCCGACATAGCCAATTTTTTTATGCAATACCTTAGTGGGATAATCAAAGTACCTGTTTGGACCATTGGGTCAGTAGATCCAAATTTTTAAGTAATACCTAGGTGGGATCATTGAATCACTTGTTAAACCATAGGGCCAACAGAGTCAGATTTTTCAAATAGTACCTCGATGGGATTATCAAAGCACTTGGTTGGACTGTAGCGCTAGTAGAGTCAATTTTTTTTTAGTACAGTGGCAGATAATTTTTTGTAGAAATAAAGATTGTATTAAACATAATATCTTCTAAGGTTGTTAATATGTCAGGTTTGAGGAAGCACTTGGCCATCCAGGTGCTTGATCTTAAAGGTTCCTGGTCCATGGACCCTAGAAATTTTGAATAGCCCTATCTAGTTTGGAGATAGCTTTCTCAAGACTCGATTAATTAGTTCAGCCCGATGAAGCACCCAGTTGCTTGGTCATAGTTCTCGGTTATGAGCTTTAGCATTGTAATTTTGGGCTACTAGTCGTTGATATTTGGCTATTCTCATGTGAACTTTCTCTCGAACTTCCAAGATGAGGTCTTTATATGCTCGGAGATTTGCCTTATTCATCTCGGGATCATGAGTTATAACTCATGAAGATGTAAGCCTAATCTTTACGGGTATGACCACCTTGATTCCATAGGCCAGCATAAAAGAGCGACTCCCCCATAGTCATCCAAGGTGTGGTTCGGTAGGACCATAAGACATGCAGTAACTCTTTGACCTAGACATCCTTTGGCCTCTCGAGATGCTTCTTTATACCTAATTTGTTCCCTCGGCCAAGCTACTAGATTAGGAGTGCACTAGGAAGATGAACCTTTGTTCTATCTGGAGGTTGCTACAATATTTCTTGAATCTTATACTATCAAACTACTTTTTGTTATCTGTGACTAGTGTATATAGTAGCCCAAATCTATAGATTACATTCTACTAAAGAACTCTCGAATCTTCATTTCGATGATCATAGTGAGTGGTTCAACTTCCAACCACTTGGTAAAGTAGTCGATGACAACTATTAAAAATTTTTTTTGTCCCAAGACTATCGGAAAAGGACCTAGGATATGCATTTCATATTGATTGAAGGACCAAATTGTTTGAGTTTGCTGGAGTTGAGCCATGAGACTATGGTACACGGAGGCATCTAGTACTGTTTGCATTTGGAAACAAACTCAAATGCCTCAATAGCCATGTTAAGCCAGTAATGTCCTTGTCTGAGGAGCTTGTGGGCAAGGGCTTGTCCCCCTTTATGACTCTCACATATTCCTTTGATGAAGTTCATGAAGGGCATAATTGGTTTCTCCGAGTCTCATGCAATGGAGGAATGGTCGTGTCAGTAACTTTTTGTGTAGGACTCCATTTATGAAGATGAAGTTTGGGGCCAGCCTCTTAATCTTTCGAGCTCCCCTCATATTTTCGGGGAGTCATTCTTCTATGAGATAAAACATTATGGGCTCCATCTAGCTAGATTCTGTGTCTATGGTATACACTTCGATATTCTCAAAATAGATCGACTGCTGGAGGTTTTCCACAAAGATTTACCTCAGTGTTGAATTCAAAGAGACTAAAGCTAGCCATGCAAGAGTGTCTACTTCGATGTTGTTGTCGTGAGATGTCCAACAATTCTCTACTCAATCCATTCTTACCATGAGTTTTTATGCTTCGACCAGGAACCGTGCCATGATTGCATCTTTGGTTTCATATTCCTCAGCAAGTTGCAAGCACATAAGTTAGAAGTCATTGAATACCTTGAGTTTTTAGCTCTTGTTGCAAGCCCTATGTGCAATTCGGGAAAAAATGCATCATATTCAGCAATATTGTTTGAAGCCTCAAATCCTAATCGAGCTAAATACTTATCTACTCTTCCATCTAGGCTTTGGATGATGGCTCCAATCCTACAACATGACTCACACGATGAGCCATCGACCCGAACTTTCCATAGTTCAGACACTGATCCTACCAGGTATGACATAGTTTCCATCAAAAAGTATACTAGTGCCTGGGCTTTGATTATCCTCTGAGGCTCAAAAGTTACATCAAATTGACTTAACTTGATAAACTATTTAAGCAATCTTCAAGAGATTTTTGATTTTTGCAATGTCTGCTAAAGTGGGAGATTGGTAAGGATGGTGATTAGATGTGCCTGAAAGTATGGGCAAAGCTTTCAAATTGCAAGCATTATTGCATAAGCTAGTTTCTCCAGCAGGGGATATTAGGTCTCTACTCTTATGAATACATGACTCACGTAGTATATAGGATATTGTTTTTCTCTCCGATCACTTATTAACACTGAGCTCATAGCATGATCTAAGGCTATTATATAAAGGAAGAGTACCTCATTTGGTTTAGATTTTAACAATAGAGGAGGTTTGGCTAGGTATTTCTTAAGATTTTTAAAGGCTTTGTCACACTCTTCCATCTATTCAAATCCCAAATTCTACTTTAATGCCTTAAAGAAAGACAAATATTTCTCACCTAACCTTGATAAAAAGTGATTGAACATTGCCAACCATCTTGTGAGTCTTTGTATTTCTTTGACAGAGCATGGGGCATCATTTTTATGACAATCTCTATTTTCTTGGAGTTGGCGTCTATCCTCTACTCTAAAATGGGGTAACCAAGGGATTTTCCTGAGCTTACCCAGAAAGTACACTTTTCTAGATTCAGTTTCATCATGAACTTTCGAAGTGTGTTGAAAGTTTCTTCTAGATCTTTCCAGTATCCTTCAACATGGAGACTCTTTATTACCATATCATTGACATATGCTTCCACATTCTTTCCCAACTGAGGTTTGAAAATATTATTCACCATCCTTTGGTATGTCACTCCTGTATTCTTTGGCCCACAAGGCAATGTAACATAACAAAAGGTGCCTTAATCAGTGATAAAGGCAATTTTCTCCTCATTCTTGGGGTGCATTTGAATCTAGTGGTAACATAAGAAGGCATTTAGAAAGCTAAAAAGTTGGTGGCCCAAATGAGAATCCACAAGTTGGTCTATCTGTAGTAAAGGGTAGTTATCCTTCAGACACACTTTGTTCAAGTAGTTGAAGTCAATGCACATTCTCCACTTGCCTTTGGACTTCTTCATCATTACCATATTCGCTAGTTAGATGAACCTTGCATTGAGGAGTTTGCTTACCTCCTCCACAATGACTTTTTGATGCTCGAGGGCGAAATGCCTCTTTGTTCAAGTCGATGAAGTCAATACACATTCTCTATTTGCCATTGGACTTTTTCACCATTACCACATTTGCTAGTCATTTGGGGTAATAAACCTCTCTGGTGAACCTTGCACTGAGGAGTTTACTGACCTCCTCCACAATGGCTTTTTGACACTCGAGGGTGAAATGCCTCTTTTTCTAATTGACTGGCTTGTAATTTTCAACCACCACTAGCTTGTGTTGCGTCATAGAGGGATCAATACTAGGTAGGTCTTTGGAGGATAAAGCGAAAACATCTTGACTTTTCCACAAGAATTCTCCTAGTTTAGTGCGTAATAGCTCTATGAGGTTGCCTCAACTTTAAAGGGTAGACCCTCTTTGGTTTAAGGGTGGACTCTTTGATTTCAATGAGAAACTCCTTAGGTTTAGCGTCAATGATTTTTAGCCTAATGATGGGCTCATCAACTTTTGCTACCAGTGGGCTTTTCCCTTTTGATCAAAGTTGTGCTAATAAGTTGCCTCATGCTTTTTGCTAGGCTTTGGTCACCTTGAGCCTCACCTATGCCAAGTTTAATTGGAAATCTCATAACTAAATAAAAAATAGAGATTACTATGTAGAGTTGATTGAGTTATGGTCGACCCAATATCATGCTGTAGGTGGAGCATGCTAAACCACCATGAATTTTAATTTGATTATGGTACTCCTAGGATTCTCTCTGATTGTGAGGTGTAGATTGATCATGCCAATCAGAGTTACCAAATTTTTCATAAATCCGATGAGGGTCCTGACATATAGTTCTAGCTTTTACTCAGTTTTTATTTGATCATATGCTCAGGTGAATAAAATATTCATTGAGCTTCTAGTATTTATCATTTTATGTTGTGTAACATAGCCCTCTAGGATTGCCAAGAAGACCAATGCATCATTGTGTGGCATCAAAATTCCCTCTAAATTCTTTGTTGAGAAAATTATATTTTGATGCTGGGGCTCATGATGTTGTCTATTTATTTCTACCTTTGCCTCCTCATGCCCCCTTGTGATGGTTCAGCATTTGGAGGATGACATTGAGGCTTTACTCTGCTTTGGTAGGATCATCAAGATTATGTTAAGGTTGTCACTCGGAGGTGGATTATGTGACTCTCAAGTAGGTTTCCCCTGGGGAGAAGTTTGCAGATGATGTTAGCCGAGCTAGCTTCTTTGGCTAATTCACCTCAGCATACAAACTGCCCAAGGTGTCCTTCCCTAGCGAGTCTTTCTATCTTATTTTTGAGGTGTCAACACTATTTGATGTCATGGACATGCTCTCGGTGGAAACGATAATACCTTATCTTGTTGAGATATTATTGAGAAGTACGAATTGGGTAAGTCCTCTGTAGAAAGCCTTGTGTTCAATTTGTGCAAGGGCCTCAATCCTCAAGTTATTCAGTGGTGTATAAGCCTAAAAGTCAGTTTGACACTCCTTCTATCTAGTTTTTTGCTTTTTTGGTTTGGGAAGTTTAGCTTCCTGAGGTTCTTTCTTTAGTCTACTACTGCCCTCCAATTCCTTTTTAGCTGAAATAACTTCTTTAGTATCGATGTACTATCTAACTTGCTAGATAAATTTTGCTAGACTTTTAGGAGGTTAATGAACCATCTCATAGGCAACTCAAGTCTGTCAGATTCTATTTATTATAGTAAAAAGGATGATGAAACTGTCCAGTTTGGTAACCTCTAATCGAGCTTTATTAAACTAAGCCAAACAATCACTTAGGCTTTTCCCTTTTTTCTGCTTTAGCATTAGTAATGTCTAGGGGTTTTTTCATCGATGTACCAATGAAACAAACTATTCTATAAACTTGTTTGCCAAGTCATCAAAATAGTTAGCTAAGTGCCTCGGAAGCCCGTGTACCGAGCTTGGGCTGAGCCTTGCAATATCATAAGAAATGCCTTACACATGGTGGAGTCCCATGTGCCTTGTAAAATCATGGCTTTTTGAATATGTTGACGTGATCCACCAGGTCCTTTGAGCTATTGTATACCTCATAAGGAGGCAGTTGGAATTTTGGTGGATAGGAGATTATGTAATCTCAGAAATTAATGGAGTTTCATACCTCATGTGGTTTAGGTGGCCTTGCACTCCAAATCTTTCTTAAGTTATATATGCCATAGCTTCTCTCTAAGTACCTTGTGCATCTCTAGCTGAAGCTTGATTAACATATGGGTAATATGTGATATCTTCAGCTGGATCATAGGTGGGATCATACTCATTGCCGGATCATAGGTGGAATCATACCCATTATAATCTCTTGTGGCTTGATATCAAAGGGAAAATGCTACCAATGCTTCTTGGCAGCTTAGATTTGTGGTGCACTAAATTGTAGCTGACTTATGGCATGATGTTGTAGCTCATATGCTTGGTTTGGCATAGCACCTTGGATTGGAACTTGATCTTGGGGTCAAGCTGGCCATTGATCATAATAAGTTTGGAGATTTTACATCACTTGACCCAGATTTTGCTATTGCTGAGCTTGCAGATTATGTATAATCTACTCTTGAACCTCTAATAGTTGTGGCATATGTTGTCTAGCAGTTGCCAAGGTTTGAAATTTGGATTGACTTACTGAGTTGGTGGTCCCTAAGGGCACCTCAGGGATCACTTGGAGGGGAACTCTCCTTGGTTGTTGCTATGGCTGCATTGCCAAGTTGGTTTATTGGGGCAGCCTAGGTGGCTCGCTTGATGTATTATGCTACTTCGTTGATGTTGGAGTTGCTTGTCCCTAGGAATATTCTTTGATGATGATGGTCATACTGCTCTAGGAAGCATGGTGGGGAGATTGTTGGAGAGCTCTTATGTTGTGATTCGTAGTAAAAGGTTTATAAATCACCTTATTCTCAAATAACACAAGAAATGAGAAGTATACAAGATAAAATAAAAAAGATAAGAAGAGATACAATAATACATGTGATTCACCCAAAATCGGATTACGTCCATAGAGGGAGCGAGAGATTCACTATCAATAGGCTTTATAAGAGTTTATAAAAAAGACTCCACTCTTTTTATCTAACTAAACTCTTCACCAAGTCTCAACGATGCCTTCATCCTCAAAGAGAATTTTCAAAAGAACACCATGAGAAATTACCATGAGAGATCATTGAGAAGCACTAGAAAAACCAATACATAAGGACTGACACTCTCTCTCTTTCTCTTCTCTCTGTTCTCTTTATTTCTCTGTAATTCAACCTCAATACCATACTATACCTAAATTCTATGTATTACTAAAATATTATAGGTCCTTATTGAGTCTGAGTTCTACTCTGATTATAACTCATAATATTACATGATACGTATTCAAAATCAAACATAAGTCCAAATCTAACTTTAGATTTCTACTTTAACTCAAACTCTAATTCAAGTTCGAAATATCCAAACTCAACTCTCTTAGATTAGCAAGAAAGAGAAGCGGAGTAGATTTCAATGAAAGCACTAATTTATTGATGGAGCTCGATTTGTTCACCGATTTTAGTCCGAAAGGCTCTTTGAGACTAATGTGCTAGGCTGCTCTCTTCCTAAATTGTAACAAAAGAAAATGTAAAGAAGACTACCTGAAACTCTCCAACGGGAACTGCTCTGATACTCAAGTCAATGACATACACAGAAAGGATAGTGTAGAAAAGAAAAAGGACATTAATCCTTATTTTTTCAGAGATGGTGGTACTGATAGGGCACGGAGCGTATCCAAATCCCTTAATTTGGAGCCATAAACTTGCTTGTTACTTATGACAGATAACTGTGGATCGCAGATCTCTTAAGATCTTCTTCTAGATAAGAGTCCATAATGATCTAGATGTCCTACTTACACTGAGGTATCCAAACTAAAAAATAACTCAGTGTAATCTTTTTGCATAGTCTTTGGTTGAAAACACCAAGCTTCTTGGACTTCAATGTTGAGATGAGTTGAGTTATTCATAATCCATATGCTAAGAGCTCTCCATAGGTCAATCTTGAGGTGATCTCTCAGATTAGATGTATCAATTTACAAGTAATCTACGGTTCGGTTCTTATTAACTCTCTAACTTGACTGGTTTACTTTAATATATCATTAGGAAAGATTATTATGCAAACGGTGATGCAGTCAGCATATAGACTTAAATCAGCTTATAACTTACAAAATTTTGAGCTTTCTTTATCATTAGTTGACAAATATTTCATAGTAATTGTATTATTGATCAACACTGGGTATTTTTTTCCTACTTCACAAATACATTGTCTATGCACAACTTTCAAATCATACTAAAACTATATGGACAATATTATTTGATGTTGAAGCAAAAAATTTTTTAAAAAAACTGCTGCAATTTTTTATTAGATGCAAAAAGAGGTACACATTACATAAAGATACATCTTTTATGTCAATTTACTTTAACATCAATGTTATATAATATCTTAGACCCACAAAACCATTGCTAGATATTATTGTAGAAAACTAAGGAGCAAAAAATTTAGGAAGAAATGGAAAAATATTTTGGCAATGTTTACCAATTTTTGATTCGTACAATATTAAAAGTTATCAATGATGATGCAAAAAATAATACATTCGGTTGTTAAGGTTGAGAAAAAAATAGGAAAATAAATTTCTTGTAAACTTCTTCTAAACTTATATTATATTTAATGTTGTATTATCTATGGTAAATAATGGTTATTCTACTTTGACACTCCTATCATGAAATACATAGATGTATGCATTATAATTATCGTTAAAATATTTTTTTAATTACAAGTATTGATAGCTAACAAAGCTTACACAATTTAAACGCAAAAGACACATTATATATTTTCATTCTTGCTGTTTATGCAAATATTTTCGAGGTGCACTTATCAAGTCTTGTTGTGTCTTCTCCGCTACTTACAATTTGAATTGCATCTCTTAAAATAAGAAAAAAAATGGTTTTATGTCAGATAAATAATTTCAATATATAAGCCCTCTTGTTAAGGAAAAAGTCGAAGGTTTGTGTTTCTTCAAATGTCAATTGCTTCTCACAAGGTATTTCTATCGTCTTTCTTGTACCAATTATTGTCGATGAATATCCAGTCTAAATCTTTCTTGTTAATTTGTAGATTATAAATTACTTTACAATGAAAAAAACATTAAATATATAATTATCATTGACAAATTTGCCACAATGTATCACATCTTCTTAGTTATTGTTCTACAATATAAGTTTCAAAAAATAATAGTTTCCAACGCTTGCTGATTGACAAAGTAAAGTAGAAAAGAAAAGTATATCAGATTCAAAATTTTGTTATAAATTAATATTCTAGACTATATTTTAGTCTCTAGTGTAATCACAAATTCTATGAAAAAACTCTTATCAATAGGCCCATAATTGAGTCAAAACTTATATCTCATGTCATTTTCAAAATTTCTAAATTAAGTTACTATTTTTCTCTCAAATTAGGGTATATATGCCATAAAAAAATTGCTTCCCATGTAAATAATTAAGAAAAAACAATGCTCAGGGCCTCTAAGTATCCTTCATATAAATTATTTAATTTCTAATATTATTTTTGCACATATTTTTATATTAATTTTTACGCAATAAATTTGTAAATTATCATCACACTATATTGTCAAATGAGTAAAATTTAAAAGTCAACCATGTAATTTAAATGTTCTTGCGTGCAACTAATATGACCTACATTCAAAGACCAATATTTCAAACTTCACAATTTGAATTTGGGTATGGTCTTGGAAAGGCCAAATGTAGCCCCATGAAGATGATAATCCTGTTTATTAGAAAAACAATATTTCTAATATTAAATGAATTACCTTCTATGACACTAGCACCACTTATCAAAATTATATCATTTCCAAAATTTCAACATGAAAACACTATTTTACTGTCATTTCTTCAAACATATTTTTACTGTCTGTCATGAATAGATCATAAGGTTACAAAATAACTACACACTTGTAAATTATTTTACAACTAAGAAAAGATCATAGAATAGGCAATTATCATTGAGAAGTTGATTGCAACGCATTGTACTTTTTGATTTCATTCTAAATTATTAATGTAAAATTATTGCAAATTAAAATAAAAAAATCTTGCTTGCTAACTATAGCAATTGGAGAAATATGAATATCACTAAAAAATAATTCTTCATTGTTACTTAATTGATTCATTATATATATTTCTTCTTCTCATTTATCTTCTCCCTATATATTTTTATAAGTAAAATATTTCGTCTCTGAATTAATTATTATTTAATAGTTAAGTATTTCTAAAACTTGTGTATCTCATTTTCTTTGACGAGCGGAATTGTCGCAATCTACTTAAGTATGTGAATATTGAGAATTTATATGTAAGGCTCTGTTTGGTTTAAAATCATGATCAGGATTAGTTCATTTCAAAATTTTTTCTTATAAAATTAATATTACTTATTTATATTATTATTAAATTAAATTATTATAAAAAATTAAATAATTTTTCGAATTTTAAATTATTAAAGTGTTAATTTTGATTAAAAAATTTAATTTACAAAAATAATTCACCAGTCTTAGTTAAAAAAAAGACAGTTGGAATGGCCTAATTCGGATCCGGATTCATCTACAATCAGGTCTCAAGCCCGACCCGACACCCTTTTACATGGATTCAGATGTCCCGTCTCATAGCCCACCCGATCCAATAAGCACCTCGGATTCCGCGTTGGAGTCCATTTAAAACTCCGACCCGTTATCTAGGGGTGAGCAAAAAAAATCGAAAAATCGGTTAACCGAACCGTACCGGTTAGAACCGTACCGAAAAATCGGTTATCAGTGCAAACCGGTACGGTTCCGGTTCTGAAATTTCACAGAACCAGTTTTTCGGTTCCGGTTCCGGTTATTCGTTCTCTGAAAAACCGGTTAACCGAAACCGTACCGATTTTCCTTGCGCCTCCTCCGCGCCTCGGCCTCGCCTCGCCCCTGCGCTCGCAGCAACGCGCCGCTGCCGCCGTCTCGACCTCGCCCTCACCTCAACCCTGTGCTCGCAGCAACGCGCCGACGCCGCTGCCTCGGCCTCGCCCTCGCCTCGCCCCTGAGCTCGCAGCATCGCGCCGACGCCGCCTCGCCCTCGGCCTCGCCCTCACCCCCGAGCTCGCAGCGACGCCGCCTCGCCTTCGCGCTCGCCCCCACGCTCACAGCGACGCCTCCTCGCCCTCGCCGGTCGTCGCGTCGCCGGAGATCCGGTTAACCGGTTTTAGAACCGGAACCGGAACCGGAAAATTGGTTCTTCATCCAAACCGGTACGGTTCCGGTTCTCAATTTTTTGAGAACCGGAATCCGGTTCCGGTTCTCAAATGAGCAAAACCGGTCCGGTTAATCGGTTTTTCTCACCCCTACCGTTATCTGCTGGCAAAAGAGGAAAGGCAAAACCCTGGCGTTCAGGCTCACTCGTTTCCAATCCAGAGGGAAAAACCCCGTCGCCAGATTCAATGGTATTCCCAAACCCTTCCTCGAGTCATCATTTATTTTCATGTTTTCTTCGATTTCTTGAAATTTTTTTCAACAATGGATCGAAAGAAAACGAATTTGAATCTGGACGAGAAGATCAAATAATGAAAGACATGAATTTCTTGGATCTCAATTCGTGCGAGAAGTCTTCTTTTCGTTATTGCATTTTCTTGGATTACGAATTGGTGTTGATCTGTTTTCTTCTGTTTTATCAGAAAGTAGTTTAGATTTTGGGTGGTGAAAGTTGAAATTTTCAGAGAATTGCTGTTGACCGAATTTTGTTAGCCAGTTGAATTCCATAAGTTATGAGAGAAATATAGAGGATTTAGGGCTTTCTCATCGTTTTCCTTTAATTGCTTGTGAAAAACCCCTTGCAGGTAAGCCATTACCATGTATTTCGTACCAGGGTTGTTGCTTGAATCTTTAATCATCATTTTGGATATGGCTTGGAACAAGGGTTGAAAATAATGTTTCTTTAAGTAGTAGCCCTGATTTATCCATCTCCTGGTGCTCAATCTGCATTTCATCATTGGGTTGGAATGAGAAAACTTATTATTCTTCGTTTTTTTCGTAATTTGAGTTCCAGGTCTGTTCTCTTAGGGCTTGTTTGTTTGGATTTCCGGAACCGGGAATAGGAGGAATGGAGGGAATTGAGAGCCCAATTCCCTCCATTCCGGTGTTTGTTTCGATTCCCAGGACCCGAAATCGGGGGAATCGGTTATTTCCCAATTCCCCCGATTCCCCGTTTTAATTCCCTCTC
This sequence comes from Trichopus zeylanicus subsp. travancoricus, assembly GCA_005019695.1. Lineage (NCBI taxonomy): Eukaryota > Viridiplantae > Streptophyta > Magnoliopsida > Dioscoreales > Dioscoreaceae > Trichopus > Trichopus zeylanicus. The sequence continues at coordinate 109,174 of RXID01015809.1, read as the reverse complement.
AAAATCGAGGGAAAACGCGGATTCGGAATTTCAATTCCCTGGTTACTGTAGCACGCTCGGGGACGAAAACCTAATTCCGGGTTAAATTCGCATGAATCCCCCCCCCCATCGTCTGCGTCTTCTCTCCTCCGACCAGCATCTTCTCCGTCGTCCGGCTGTCCAGCGGCTTCAGCGGCCGTTGAGCGGCTTCAGTGGCCGTCCAGCGGCTTCTTCTCCGTCTAGCGGCTTCAGTCGCCGTCCAGCGGCTTCGTCTCCGTCCAGCGGCTTCAGCGGCCGTCCAACGGCTTCTTCTCCGTCCAACGTCAAGTTGCATCCTCCCTTCAAACAGCTGGAAAGGATTATTGGAAGAAAGCCATGTATCCAACTTTGATGAAGTTCAAGGGGAAACAATTTAGTAAGCCTTTTCTGAAACTTGCATGTAGGCGTTTACATGAGGACGAGGTTGATGGCATGACATTTGTTGATGGTATGAATGATGAGGACAGAATTGAGTGGCTTCAAGAGTTTATGGATGATATAAGTATGTAGTTATATATTTTGTAATAACCTGTTAAGTTAAACTATGTATTTAACCATCTTTTGAGCGGACTTGTCTATTAACCTGCTAAGATGTCTTTTCTAATATATTAAGTTGTTTCTGTAGTAGATACAAATCATCGTAATATTTATTATGATATTTGTACATATAGTGAAACTGATGTTCCCTCATTTTTGGGTCTTTTTCTAAAATCTTATTAATTTTAAAATTATTTTAATAATTTTAAAATTAAAATTATTTTATTACTCAAATTACTTAAATATTACTTATTTTCAAAAAAATAAGTATATATTTTCTATATTTATTAAAAATTATTTTAGAAGATAAAAATGAAAGTATATTAAATAAATCTGTAATTGATTATAATAAGATATTTACATAATCTTTTTTTTATTTCTTAAAATTATTTATTATTTTTAATTGTTTTAATATATTTTTCAATTCCTTACAGTAAAAACTCATCCAAACACAAGAATTCAATAACTTATGAAATTGATCAATTCTATTTGTCAACCAAACAACGGAAAGGAATTGACCAATTGTCAATTCCCTACAGTAAATACTCATCCAAACACTGTAATTATCTAATTCCCTCAATTCCTTCAATTCTCTAGAATCACTCAATTCCTACGATTCCACGATTCCTAAACCCGGAATCCAAACAAACGAGCCCTTAGGTCAGTAGTCAAGGTCAGGCCTTGAAATATGTGCACATGCATAGTATATGCCACAAAACTAGTATGAATTACCTTTTTTAATTTTGATATATGAACTAACTCGTTTCTTTACCCAGCATTTTTTTTGTTCTAGATTTTCAAACCATAAAGCCTCCTTTTAAGTTTCAAGGAAATGGTGTAATATTTGTTGTTCAGCTCATCTATTGTCCCGAATTTTGAGATAATGCAGGTGATGGAGAAGTAGATGCCAAGGAGTTCTTTAGGATGATGAAGAGAACAAGTTATGCGTATTAAACCTCTGTGAATCTGCGAATCAGCTAATCAATTGCGTCTGAAAGGAAACAGTTATGTACTTGAATTCTTGCAGAGTTTATTGTCAGAATTCAGCAATATTCAACATTTTCTGTATTATGTGTTTTATCTATGCAAAGCTATTGTATTGCTGGCAGCGGGTTGGATTTTTTTTTTTTTGCTTGTCTGAATTTCGCAGGAAGAACTTCACATGGACTCAGACAGCTAAAGGCCAGGCCATGAGTTCACCCAAATTCCAACTCAGACTCAAGGTCATTTCATAAGCTCACCTACAAGTCAATATAACTCAAGATTAATGCATAGACTCACCCTCAAGTTATTATGATAATTTGAGGGTTCTCGAACCAAAATAAAATCGATTAACATGTATTAACCAATTTAAATGATTCAATCACATTGAACTAAAATTGATTTGGCTAACACAAATGAATAGAATCAAATTGATTTGAATAAAGTACCAAATGAATCTAAATGGATTGAAACTAATATAGATGTGTAGAAAAGCTCTCTGTCGGTCGATTACTATCTCAACCAGTCGATCAGTCTTGATCAACCCAAATTGGCATAGTTTTGTCAGTCAACCAATTGACCAGTTCAAGTGGACCAAGAAAATACAAGCCCTCTGTCGGATGACCGGTACCCAATTTGGTTATCTAGTTCGGTTAAACTTGGAATAGCACTCTTTCAGTCGATGAACCGAGACCCCAATCAATCATCTATTTCAGTCAGAACATTGATGACCTAAGTTCATATTTAACTTTAATCGGGTTAAGCTTTGATTGATTCAAACCTAGATCAATTCATATTCAAATCAAGTCAATCTAGAGTCAAAATAATTTTGAATTGAACTCTAATCAAGTCAAACAACATTCGAAGTAAATCAAAATAAATTTGAATCAAACTCTAATTGAGTTAAGTCACATTCAAATCAAATAAAAAAGAATTTGAATTGAATTCAAATCAAACCCAAATAGTGTCAAGCCAAGTCCCAACTAAGTCCTAACTAGGCCAAGTCAAGTTCGAACCAAACCTAAATCTGGTCAAGTCAAATTCGAATAAAGTCCCAACTGTGTCAAGCCAAAGTCGACTAGAATCCTAATAAGGTCAAATCAAACTCAAATTTAAATTCGAGCCAAGTTTGAACTAAATCCTAATTAGGTGAAACCAAGTTCAAACTAAACCCAAATAAGGTGGTCAAGCCAAATTTAAATCTAAACTAGAACAAGTTAAATTTGAACTAGAATAGGTCAAAGCTAAACCAGAATAGGTCAAACCGCTTGAACCAAAATATGTCAAACCCGAACCATAATAGGTCAAACCTAAATCAAACCTAAGTTGAATCAAACCAACTTGAGTTTGTACTCAAGTCCATTTAGGTTCAAACCCGAACCGAACAAGGATTCAACGTGGGTCGAACCAAACCTATTAATGGGTTGAACCTAGGTCCATTAAGAAACTAGCAAGGTTGGATCCAAAATTGAATTAGGGTTAGCCAATAATAAGCTCAATGTCATTGATGACACCTCAACTTAATCAACAACACTCTAATAAGGCCATCGATTACCAAACCAAAGAAGTTAATCACTAACCCACTCAATAATGTCGGTCACATATCAAAACTAAAACAACCTCATAAGTCATTGGTGATACTATTAAATTAAAGAAATTAATTGTTAACATACAAGGATATTGTTCACACTTCAAATCTAGGCCAACCCCATAAATCGTTGGTGACACTATTAAATTAAAGAAATTAATTGCTAACATGCTCAAGGATGTCAACCACACTTCAAAGTTAAACCAACCCCATAAGTCATTGGTGACACCACCAAATCAAAGAAGTTAATTGCAAATAGCTCAAGGATATTAGCCACCCTTCAAAGCTAAGTCAACACGATGAGTCTTTCATAAGGCTACCAAATCAAAGAAGTTAATCACCATTATACTCAAAGATGTCGGCCACACATTAAAGCTAAGCCAATCCCATAAGTCGTTGATGGCACTACTTAATCAAAAAAGTTAATCACCGACATACTCAAGGATGTTGGCCATACTTCAAAGTTAAACTAACCCCATAAGCCATTGGTGGCACTATCAAATAAAAGAAATTAACCACCAATACACTTAAAAATGTCGGCCACACTTTAAACTTAAGTAACCCCAAAATCCATTGGTGGTGTTGCCAAATCAAAAAAGTTAATTACCAATATGTTTAAGAATGTCGGCCATACTTCAAAGCTAAGCCAACCCCATAAGCTATTGGTGATGCTACTAAATCAAAATTGTTAATTTCCAATACACTCAAGGATGTTGGCCACACTTCAAAACTAAGCTAACTTCATAAGCCATTGATGATTCTACCAAATCAAAGAATTTAATCACCAATATGCTCAAGGATGTTGACTACACCTTAAATCTAAGCTAATCTCATAAGCTGTTAGTGATGCTACCAAATCAAAAAAAGTTAATTGCTTAGTTCAAAGCTATCGACCATACTTCAAAGCTATACTCAACCCCATAAGTCATTGGTGACACTACCAAATCAAAAGAAGTTAATCACCAATACGCTCAAAGATATTGGTAACACTTCAAAGCTAAGCTAACCCCATAAGCTGTTGGTAATGCTACCAATCAAAAAAGTTAATCATCGATACGCTCAAAACTATCAGCTATACCCAACCCCATAAACCATTGGTGATGCTATCAAACTAAAAGAATTTAATTATCAATATGCTCAAAATTATTGGCCACACTTCAAAACTAAGTCAATCCCATAAGTCATTGATGACACTACCAAATCAAAAGAAGTTAATTATCGAAATGCTCAAGGATATTGGTCATACTTCAAATCTAAACTAATCCCAAAAGCCATTGATGATGCCTCAAAATCTCAGGAGAGTCAATTGACATGAGGCAAGATAATTAGTCATACCCTAGAATTAAGTCGAGTTATTAACATCTACTAATGATCAAATCAAAATTCATCTGAGTCAAGTTTCACTTGGTCCACACTTAAGAGGGAGACAATGGTGCCAATCAAGCTTCTCCTACTTCCTTTCTTATCTTTTTTCATGTCCCACCGGGTGACATTTCAAATCTCAATAGGTCAACTAACACAAGACAGGATAGTTAGCTATGCCCTAAAATCAAGTCAAGCTATCGACATCTGCCAAGGATCAAATCAAGATATATTCGAGTTAGATTTTACATGGTTAAGTGCATAGGAGTGGGGCAGCGGGGCACATTAAGCCTTTTCCACTTTCTTTTTCATTTCATATTTTCTTTTCACAATGCTAAATTTAAATTCATTAAATTATAATGTGAGAGTATGTCCTTAATTAGGCCATATATTCTTTTTCAAATCAATCAAATGATACTTTCTTTCTTTTGTGTTTTTATTTTATTAGATAGATTTCTCACTTTATAAGATTCTTAACAAATGTTGAAGTAATTAGCAATAAGGACTTGTGTCTGTTGGAAGTCATGTTCTTACAATACCTAATTGCGCACTCAAACTATTGTACAAATTTGATTTATTATTTTGAGATTGCTTCCCTGAGGCTTCGAACCGACCAATTTAGATCTCACAGTGGAGAAGCCTGCTTTGAGTTAACCTTCTTTAATGCCATCAAAGAGTTTCTGAAATCTTTAGTAATCTTCCTTATTAGCTTCTTCAACTTTTTGGAAATATAGACCTCCCAAAGATGTTTTTTCTCAAGGCATGATGTTCTTCTTCTTTAAATAACAATCCAGCAAGTGGCTTATATGCCTCAAATACAATAATGTAGTTGATATGTTTAGTGGTCATTTCAAATAGTGCAATCTTCTTCTTGGTACTATTTCTCAATCTAATATTTGAATACATAGTAATCCTTAATGGTATGGCCTAGGTCTCTAGGGTATGGACAATACTTTGGGTAATTCTCTTTGCTTGTTTCATTTGGTTGTTTACATTTCAGCATCTAAAGGCCAATTTTCAAGATGCCTTGAAAGATTTTAACCACTTTTTCTCTTTAACAGAGTTCTATTTTAGCCTCTTTTGAAGAGTATTTGATGGCTTTTCTTCTCAATCTCCTCCAAGGATTGGTAACTTTTGAGGAGTATATCCATATGTAGTGGAGTTTAGAGGCTTCTTTTGTTGTTCGATTGTTGTGAAGGTTGTTATGATGTTTTTGTAGGGCTCTTCATGTTTCATTTTATCCTTTTTTTGGTCTTATGTTATGTTAGCCAATTAAAATTTGTGGACCAATCCTTTCTAATTTCTTGACTTGTGTGATAAGATCTTGGAAAGTATAGATGGAGGAAGTACTCAAATAGGGTGTCATCCAATCTCTCTTCACTTTGTTGATGGCTAAGTTTACATCTTCAAATTGACTTATAGGCTGTTCTCACTTGATGTTGAAATTTTTCCATATAGTGATCTACTCCAATATCAATTTATTGACATGTTTTGGTGTCAAGAAAGGATTTGTGATAGTTGCCTTGTTGCTAACTTCCCCAAACTTGATCTGAAATACCTCCTTCATTTGTGACCAGTTCTATATATATTTTGGTTACAAACTAGCATACTACTCAAATGCTACTATAGTTAAACTTATCAAGAATTAGCATAGTAATAATAAGGGATTATTGCTTGAGTCTCCATATAAGGTCACAAAGTGGGCTTTGTGTTGTTCAGAGTCACCAATACCATTAAATTATTTGAACTTGGGTATTAAATATCTCTTGGGATAGGGTATATGATCATGATAACTTGGGTATGACTTATCTGCCTCATTCATTATACTCATGTTACTTCCCCATCTTAGCTAGGTTGCAACTATTCGTCGTGCTTGTGCTAGTAGCTCCAAATCATTAGAGATCCCTGAGATTAGTGATTAGGCATCTCTTGTTGATGGAGATGGTGCTTGTGAAGGGTCTACACCTTTATGGGTTTTATCTATGATAGATGTATTTTATGTTACTCCTGTAGCCTCTTGGGATGATTGTTATAATCGTTCCAATTTGTTGAGATTTTTTTTCATTTGAAACATCATCTACATTAGCTCCATGGACTTTGTGTTTTGGACCTAAGCTAGCCCCTTACATTAGTTGTGTGACCTCATTCATAAGTTCATAGATCAAGTAACTACATCTTCTCTCTAATGTGGTTCACACAGCGACAATGATCAGTTAACGAGGATCCCTTCTTCCTAAGCCCCCTTATCTGCAAGCTTTGTCTTGATAGCCTTCTTTTGGTGTTAGATAATTGTGGAGTTAGCTCATAGTCTTTATTTAAGTCATGATGGGAAATGACTTTAATAGTGTAGATTGTGTTCTTTTGTGAGGTTTCAAATTGGGTCATTGTGTCACAATGATTCTTCTTCTTTTACTTAGTTATTTTTTCCTTTAGTGACGGCCTTAACATGTGACTATGTTCCTTTCATTTAACATTTTAATTTATTTTTACCCTTCTCTAAACCCCTTAAGGAGCGAAGTAATTAGAGATAGGGATGGTAATAACTGGTTTCACTGAAGGGGCTAGCCTCCCAAGTTGATTAAAAATCCAATAGTCCTTTCTTTGTTTGTGATGGTCAAGATGGGCTCTTCTTCATCCATATAGGATTCTGAAGTTGCTTTTTATTGCTCTTGCTTAGGAGCGAGGTGAAGACTATTAAAAGCTGACCTTCACTTTATACCTAATCTTTGAAAGGTTGATGCCTTTGCTACTCAAGGTGCAGCCTCCAATTATGCCTCAAACTCATCTTTCACCTTGGAAAAAATAACATTAGGTATCTTTCCCCAACTTGGAAGGTGAGGAATAGACTTATCTTGTGCCACCACAACAATAGCTGGTAAGGTAGCAAGTGCCCTCTCAAACTAGATGCCTTCAAAGATAGTTTCAAACTTGGTCTAGGCCCCAATTGCTCTAGTGGTAATTATCGATTAAAGCAAATGAACTACCAATCCTTCTCTGAAAATAATAGTGTATGCTGATTTGAGGATCTTCTTTATTGGTAACATTGATGCTTTATGCCAAATAAATTACAATTGATTAGTGCTTAATTGTAATTCTTATACTATTAGTGTATATGTTGTGTTAGCTAAGCTTCTATACTTCGAGGAAAAGTCATGCAAGAATTTATGCTCATATGGTATTAGAAGGTGTCAAGATTTATCACACACAAGCCTACCACAAATCAAGAAAAATGTCCGACATGTCATGCCAGACTTTGAGGAGTCACAATTGACTACCCACAATGACTAAGGGATCTCAAGAGCTAACCTCAAGACAACAAATCAATTAATATTTAGTTTTGTTGCGGTTTCAAATTATTGTGAATTTATTACTTCTAACAACTGCATATCCATGTTGTTCATTACCTTGATAATAGTTAGAAATCTCCTAAATTGAAAAACCTAACTAATATAAATAGGGACAAGAGATAGAAAATGTTATTTATTATATAAATTTTAAATTATAAGATTTAAATAAGAGCATATCCTCACTTTACAACTTAAAGCATTTTAAATTCAATACATAAGAAAATAACATGTAATGGAAAAAGAGTAGGAGTGCTTCATGCTTGTCATTGCCCCACTCCCAAGCACTTGGTCGAGTACAATATGATAGATAGACTCGCTGGAACTAATCTGGTTCAACTTGATACTTGGTTTGATCCTTAAAAAGTATATTAATAACCTTAATTGATTTTAGAGTGTTACTAATAGTTTTAGCTTGCACCAATTGACCCCATTTGGACTTGAAGCATTGTTGATGACTTTCTCCTTATTGTTGATTTGCTTCTTTTGACTTTGATTTGAGCATGGTGTTTGATTGACTATCTTACTACATGCAAGCCTACCTTATCCTGATTTTGTTGAAAGGGATGGTTATCATTTTTGGCTCGTACCAACTATTTTTGTTTGGACTTGACTTGATTTGAAGTTCATTTAAGCCTTTGGTTTAGGTTTAAGTTTGATTATGGTCCAACTCCAATTTAGTTCTAACTTATTTTATTTCATACTTGATTTTGGTTCAAGTATGGGTTGGTTCGAACTTGACTTAACTCAGACTTGATTTTGGTTTAAGTTTGCTTTTGGTTCAAACTTGGTTTGGTTTGGACTTAACTTTGACTTGTTTTGAGAATTGAATTTGAACTTTGATTCAACTACTTAGGGTTTATATTGGATCCTTCTTGGATTTGAGTTTGAGCCTTCTTGGATTGGGTTTTGACTTTAATTGGATCCTTAATGGATTTTGAATTTGACCCTTAATAGGTTTAAGTTCAATCCCTTATTGGATTTGAGTTTGACCCTTTATTAAATTCTTATTGGATTCAAGCTTAATTCTTATTGGATTTTCATTCGACCCTTTATTGGATCCTTGTTGAATATGGAGTCGACCATTATTGGATTTGGGTTCGTATCTTATTAGATCCTAATTGGATTCAGATTTGACCCTGAATGAATCCTTATTGGATTCAAATTTGATCCTTATTGGATTCTTGTTAGATTTATATTCAATCTTGTGGGATCACTATAATTTTAGGTTTTCATTAGACTTTTTTATAAAATTTTTATCCCAGGGGCCTATTCATAAAAAAAATTCTGGCCTTGGACATCTTTATAAAAATTTATTTGATTCAAAGGTCTATTTGTAAAATTTTTATATTTTTTATTTTGATCCAAATTTTAGATAAGTTTGGGCCTAATTTTGGTCCATATATTCATCTTACTTAGCCCACTTTAGTTTAAATCTAAATTTTCTAAGAATTTAGATCCAAATTTAACTCAATCTTTGGTCAAATTTGATTACTTTTTAGATTCAATTGACCCACATTTGAGTCTAATTTAATGACATACAAGTTTCAATTATGATCATATTTTAATCAAATTTTATTATGGAAAAAATCACCTCCAATAGACCTTTATTGGGTTTAGGTTTGACCCCTTATTAGACCCTAATTGGATTCAGATTTAACCTTTAATGGATTCTTATCAAATTTAAGTTCAATTCTTATTAGATTCCTTTTGGATTTAATTTCGATCTTTATTGGATTTAGGTTTAACCTTTTGTTGATCTTTGTTGAATTCGGATTTGACTCCTATCAGGTTTGGATTTGACCCCTTATTATATCCTTATTGGATTTCATGTTCTACCATTGTTGGATTTCGGATTTAGCCCCTTATTGGATCCTTATTAGGTTTTGAATTTGACCCTTTTGGATTTAGGTTTAGCCCCTTATTGGATCCTCAATTGGATCTAGGTTCTACCCAATATTGGATCCTTAATTAGATTCAGGTTCGACCCTTATTGGGTTGGATTCGACCCGTAATTGGATCCTTATTAGGTTTCAGGCTCAATCCTTATTGGGTTTAGGTCTGACTTGTTATTGGATTCTTATTGGATTCAGATTCGACCCATATTGGATTTGAGCTCAACACCTTATAAGGTTTGGGCTTGACCACTTATTAGATCCACTCTAGGTTTGGGTTAAACCCATTTAGTTTTAGTTCAATCCAATTGTACTTGACTTGGTTTTTAGTCTGAATTGATTTGGTTTTGGTTCAACCTGATTAGACCTATGAGGGTTCCGATATGAACTAATTCGGTTCTAGTTCAACCCAATTAGTGTTTGGGTCTAAAATGGTATATTTTTTTACTTAATTTGATTAACAAATTAAGGTCCATATGATGGTTTGTTCAAATTCAATTGATTCTTTTTGATCTAATTAGGTCAGGCCAAATTGGTTTGTCTCAAACATCTGATTTAATTGATCAATTTAGTCGATTGTAATTAATTAGAGCATAAGGGTTGTTTCATTGCCTAAGATGATATTTGGAAGAGTTCAAAGATTATTCCTTAGTTAGAGTGGCATCCAAAGGAGCACAAGGGTTGTTTCATGGCCTAAAACAATGTCTAGAAGAGCTTGAAGATCATTCCTTAGTGGAAACGACATGAGAAAGAACCCAAGGGTTGTTCCATGACCTGAAATATGTTTAGAAAATCTTAAGGTTGTTCCTTGGTTGAAATGATATCTGGAAGAGTCTAAGGGATGCTCCATGATCTGAGGTGACATTTAAAAGAACCTAAAGGTTGTTTCTTAGTTGAAGTGGTGTCCAAAAGAGCCCAAGTGTTGTTCTATGGTCCAAGATGACATTTAGAAGAGCCCAAAGGTTGCTCCTCAATCAAAACAACATTCAAAAGAACTCGAGGTTGTTTCATGATCTAAGTTTGGAAGAGCCTGCAGGTTAATCCTCAATCGAAACGATATCTAAAAGAACCCGAGAGTTGTTTTATGGCCTAAAATGATGTTTGGAAGAGTATGAAGGTTGTTTCTAAGTCAAAATGATGTCCAGAAAAGCTTGAGGTTTACTTCTTGGCCTGAGATAATGTTTGAAAGAGTTCAAATGTTGTTCCTAAGTCAAAACAGCGTCTAGAAGAGTTTGAAGGTTATTCCATGGCTTGAGATAATATTTGGAAGAGCCCAAAGGTAATTCCTTAGTAGAAACGATGTCTAAAATAGCCTAGGAGTTTATCCATGGCCTTAAATGACGTTTGAAATAGCCTAAAATTTGTTGCTTCATTGAAATGACATTTGGAAGAGTCCAAGGGCTTCTCCATTGCCTAAGATGACATTCAAAAGAGCTCAAATATTTGACGGGGTAAATCATAAAAAAGTCATTTTGTTTTTTTTTAATTTGATTTTTTTTTTGGAAGCGCGATGACGTGGCGGCGCGTCTTCCTCTCCGATTCCTATGGGCTGCCATCGCGTCCTCAACCACTTCTCCTAAAACTAGGAGGGTGTATTTAATAAAAAATAATTTCGTATCTTCCAAAAAAAAAAAAAAACTGATTAATAAGAAAAATAATCGGATTATTTATTTTGTATTTGATTATTAATTGGACTAGTGAATATTTTAGAATTTTTTAAAATCAATTTATCCTCAGGTATGTTATTTATAAAAAAATAAGAAAAATTTAATAATTTAAATAATAATAAATTCTTAGTTTGACTAGGATTATGATTAGGTCTGTTGTTAGTTATAATGTTAAAACTAAACGATGTGACATAGTCGCACTGGTTGCTTTTGCTTCTGCACCGCGCTGCACGGATAAGTCATAATTAAGGCCATGGTCGTGCTTACCGAGTTTTTATTTTTATTTTTTGTTTTTATTGTTATTTATCCTGCAACGAGTCGAATGGTTCGATTTTCTTAGAAATTGGAACGCGATCATTAAAGATTATGGCAGACCACAAGCTTTGTTCTCTGTCTTGCTCAGCCATAATTCATGCCAATTGATCGCTCTTTGATCATCTCGATCGTCCTTTTTTTCATGCACTGCATCGGTTGGGAACATCTCCTTTGCAATTCTCTAATTCCCACCCAATTCCAAATGAATTTGGGCCTAATTCCCGGCTTTCGAGTCTCAGCGCTTCGACGACTTTTTTTTAAAAATAAAAAAAAAAAAAAAAAAAACCGGTCAATTGGGTGGGGGCGCATTACGAGAAAAGCTCTGGGATGTTATTATCATAATAATAATAATAATAATAATAAAATTAAAAAAAATAGTATTATAATTATTATTATCCAATTAAAAAAAAGGAAAAAAAAAAACAAGCGATGGGAAGATGCAGAGCAGATTAAAAGTAAACACCGTCGGCATTAGACATAAAGCCATAGATCTGTGTCCAGCTCCCTCCGCACGTGCTCTTCTCCTTCCTCCATTTCTTCTTCTTCTTCTTCTCTGTCGAAGGAAGGTCTGGAAAAGCCTGTGAGTCTACTTCCGTCAACTTTCCTTTCTCCCGCAGCATATTTGTCTGATGGATCATTAATTATCTCCCTATGCTCGCCGTTCTTTCTTTCTTTGATGATCAGTTGATTTTGCTTTCAATTCTCGGTGTTTCTTCTTCTTCTTCTTCTTTTTTCTGTTGGTTTTTTCAAGTGCTAAAAGATGTCTATTTTTTGTGAGGATTGTTTCATCTGTTTATTAGATTTTTAAGAAAACACATACAGGAGTCTGCACTAGTGCGTCGATCAAATTTGTAGCCTTTTTTTTTTTGTTTGATTTTGCAATTAGATGGTCAGAGCAAAGCCAGTGTATGAAGCATATCCGAGATTGTAGGTGCTCTCTTTTGATCGTGGTGTGATTAAGTTGAGATCGCGTGCTTATTGAAGTATTTGAAGGAAGGCATGCATGAAGATTATAAAAGAAGATTCTTTACGGTTTGGTGTTGTTTTTGTGGGATGAGCAATTGTATGCCAAGGGAGATTCCGAGGAGTTCTCTGCTGAAATAATTTGCTTGTTTAAGTTATTTTTATTTTATGGATTCTATTGAAATTTATTGAAAATATATGGTTTTCTGTGTTGATGAGACACAGTGATGTGTTTTTGCCTTTCTCTAGGTTGCTTTTATGCTTTTGCTTCTTTTTTTTTTTCCCTCGTGTTTGGGGTTTAGGGTCCTTAAATAATGCCCCTATGAGGAGAATTTCGAGTCCTATTGTCGGGCTTTTGATGATTTCCTGAATCATTGATGGTTAAACAGAGAAATTAAGTTGTCTATTTTTCTCAGAAAAATCATTTTTTTTGTGTCTCCTTGATCTTTCAATCCTTTTCTTACTCAAGGGGGTACACATGAACGTTATACTGATATTTTGATCTTAAACTTCGTGGATCAAATAGAAGATGAGGCTTGTTATGTTATGTTCTATTGACTAGTTCACTGAGAACTGAGTGGATGATAGGTTAATGATACTTCACAGGAAGTTTGAGCTTAAATTTGTTGTTATCATGTGTATATGGTTTTCTGTTAGCTATCAAGAACGATAAATGACTCAGAGTTATGTATGAAGGGATCACTCAGTCACTCACAACTTAATTGTGTCTGTTGGATATTAGAATTTTTGGTAACTGGATCTAGGTTGTTTGTCATCTGATGAAAACGATAAAGTGGGAGAGCTCCCTTCTCTGTAGTCAGCTTGTATCATTGCGTGGAATACTCCAATAGCCTGATTACATGGTCAAACAATTTTGAGGTTGAGGAAATAAACCTCCTAATCCAAATTCTGGTAGAATGCAATATTTGACCAAATATGTATTTTGGCATGTAAAGCCAATTTTTTTTACTTAAAATTCTAACAGTCTTTTTTTTGTTTTTGTGGCTTAATTTCTTACTCTGATGTCAAGATTTTAAAAGAAAAGGTCTCAACCCATGTAACTACAACATCGGAATTTAGTCAGTTAATTTATTAGGTCATGAAATTCTGCCTGATATACAAAAAACAGGATTTGCTTTTGTCGAAGATGAGTTTTCCTTTTTTAATATTTCATAGATTTGATTATTTATTAGGTGAAATTAACAGCTTAAAACATAGATAGGATAGGTGGTGGCGGTCAGACAAGCTTGACTGATGTTATGTTTGTGTTAGCATGCCAGTGATTTGCAGATTATTTACATGAAAAATGATGCCTCACATTGTATAATTTCTGCGATTGATATCTGTATGATGATAATTATAATTTCTGAGAAATCTGGTATTACCATTATGATAATTGTAATTTCAGTAAGACAGATTGAGAAAATATTCATTTTGAATCTTTTGCATTTTTTTGAGAGAGAAAGCATATTTTGCATTGTTTATAATGCTAATTTCCTTGTGTAGTGGGTTCCTTTTGATAATGATCTGAATAATTCACTTGTAGTCACCTGATTGGCTTATTACTATTTTTTGTAGTTTAGGTATCTACCTGGAAGGTCGTTCTTATTGTGCAATGGAGGAAGTAAATTTAGAAAAGGATGTTGGAGCAATTTCTGCTGGAGAATCGTCAGTGGACAAGGCCTCTGAAGAATATCTGTCAATTGGTCCAGCACCTTCTGCTTCCTTGGCCGCTGATGAGAATGGAAAAATTGGGGCAGATCACCAGCGAGGGGAACTGATAGAAGACACTGAGATACCATGTTTGTCGAATGTTTATGCTAGCACTTCATCTGATCAGAAGGTACAGATTTCATTGAAGCCTTCAGATCAATCAGGGTCTAAGAATGATGAGCATGATGTGCATGTCACAATATCAGAAGAGGGGCATCAAATTCCAGCGCCTCAATCATTGGATATGTCTAAAGAAACAATCAATAATATATCAGTACTGGAAGATAAAAATTCTATTACCATTTCAGTTGCTCAGAATGATGGAAATAATAGTTCATCTACACCGCACAAGTTGGGTAAGGAGCCCAATCACTGTCAACAAGAGGTTGTGAATATGGAAAACAAAACATCAGTATCACTTGATCTTAATGATACAGCACAAAAACCCAAAGATAGTACCTCTTGTAAAATCTCTGATGATCAATTGAATAATCAGCACAATTCCTCTGGTGAAGTAGGACAGAAACAACACAGCTACAATCTGTTGCCTGAGAAGCTTGACCGCCACAAAGATGATGTTCAAGATGCACAGCAGAACGAAGCACAGGCGCCCAATCCTAAACAAGTAACTTCATATAGACATCTCGTGGACACTGCAGCACCTTTTGAATCTGTTAAGGAGGCTGTAACCAAGTTTGGAGGCATTGTTGACTGGAAAGCTCACAAAGCACAGATGTTGGAGGTAATTGCAATAATTTATTTACCACTCATCTTTTCCTTAGCATCTTTTATCATTTACTGCTTGTATTACCAGAGTAGTCAACTAAATTACTGCTTGTATTACCCACTAGAGAACCTGAATCTCTCTTTTAACAGACAAAACTTCTAAAGAAAGGATTTCTTTATCGCTTTTTTACCATGATTTTTAAGCATGGAACAATACCTATTTAGGAAAGGTCAAATAATTAAATCAATGCTATATCTTTCTGTACTTTGTGAATTACCTATTATGTCAATGATCCCCATTTACTTGATTGAAAAAAAATTAATATATTTTCTTGGCAATATGTAGAGACACAAACATCTACAGCTTGAGCTTCAGAAGGTACGAGAAGAAATTCCAGAGATCAAAAAGCAACTTCAAGCTACAGAGGACACTAAAGCTCAAGTCCTGAAGGAATTGGACAACAATAAGCGGCTCATAGAAGAGTTGAGGCTAAACCTGGAGAGAACACAAACTGAAGAAGCCCAAGCAAAACAGGACTTGGATCTTGTGCAACTCAGGGTCCAAGAGATGGAACAAGGAATTAGTGATGAAGCAAGTGTTGCAGCCAAGGCACAAGTAGAGGTTGCCAAAGCAAGGCATGCAGCAGCAGTTGCAGAATTAAAACTCACAAAGGATGAGCTCGAAGCACTTAGAGGAGAGTCTGCTTCCCTAGTTAAGGATCGAGACATGGCAGTCATAAAAGCTGAAGAGGCTGTCTTTGCATCAAAGGAAATTGAAAGAACTGTTGAGAAATTAACTATCGAACTCATCACCACAAAAGAATCACTGGAAGCTGCACATGCATTACACCTTGAAGCGGAAGAGCACAGAATTGGTGCAGGATTGGCAAGAGAGCAAGATGTTCTTACTTGGGACAAGGAACTGAAGCAAGCTGAAGAAGAAATAAAACAGCTCAATGAACAAATATTGAAGACAAGATATCTCAAGTCAAAACTAGATACAGCTTCCACTTTGCTAACTAAATTTAAAGCTGAGTTAGCAGCATATATGGAAGCGAAACTGAATGAAGAATTAGAAGGAGCCAAGGAGAAACCAGATGATGAAGGGGAGACAAAAGAAACACGAACCTCAATACAAACTGCACTAGCATCTACCAGAAAAGAGGTTGAGGAAGTAAATGCCAATATTGAGAAAATGAAAAGTGAAGTTGATATGTTGAGAGTTGCAGCTTCAACCCTCAAATCAGAGCTGGATTCAGAAAAAGCTGCTCTTGCCACCCTGAGGCAGATGGAAGGAATGGCTTCCATTGCAGTCTCATCCCTTGAAGCTGAGATTGAGAGAACAGAAGCAGAAATTGAACTGGTCAGAACAAAAGAGAGAGAAATGAGAGAGAAGATGGTGAAGCTACCCAAATTGTTACAGCAATCTGCACAGGAAGCAGATCAGGCCAAGACAGCTGCTCAGCTAGCACGAGAAGAGCTAAAAAATACTAAAGAAGAAGCAGAACAAGCTAAAGCCAGCACAAGCACAATGGAGATCAGATTGCAAGCTACTCTGAAGGAGATAGAAGCAGCTAAAGCATCTGAGAAGCTTGCACTTGCAGCCATCAAAGCCTTGCAAGAGAGCGAACAAGCTGCTGCCATGGGAAGTGAAGAATCCTCTAGTGGGGTGACTCTTCCGTTGGAGGAATACTACAAACTCAGCAAGAGAGTCCACAAGGCTGAGGAGCTTGCCAATCAGAGGGTAACAGCTGCTATATCGCAAATTCAAGTAGCCAAGGACTCTGAGTCAAAAAGCCTGGAGAGGTTGGATGAATCCATGAAGGAGTTGTCCAAAAAGAAGGAATCGCTTGCAGTTGCACTGGAGAAAGCTGAGAAGGCCAAGGCAGGCAAATTGGGTGTGGAGCAGGAGCTGAGGAAATGGCGAGAAGAGCATGAACAGCGTAGAAGAGCCATCAACACTTCTCAAAGTCCTGCCAATCCTTCTAGAAGCCCACCAAAAAGTTTTGAGGAGAGCGGAGAATCAAAAAGCTTCAACCGGGAGGATGTTTCTGCCTTGTATGTCCAACCCACCCAAAATTCAAAGTTCTACACGCCAGGAGACAATGCAATGAATGTCAGGCACATGAATGCAGTGCCTGACGTGAAGGGGAGAAGGAAGAAGTCATTCTTCCCGCGCTTCATCTTGTTCTTGGTTCGCAGGAAAGCTCAGTCATCAAAGTAATGGGAGGATACTGTATACTTATACATACATAGATTGTCTTTGCTGTATGCTTGCAAATAAGCCGATTTGTTTAAAAATCCGTCATCGGTGGTTGGTTGTGTATTTGTTGTAGGACTTGTTTAATTTGTTACTATTGTGGTGTTTCTTGTAATTTACTTTTAGGTCTTGAATGAAAAAGTGGTTCCCAGTGAAAATATTGGAAATATAGGGGTTTTTATGCGAAAGTGTGTGCTCTAGACCAGTAGTATTGGAACGCTTGTTTCGGAAAATGTAATTGAAACCCAGATGAAGCCCTAAATTTCCATTGAACGTGGATTCGGGAAGAGCGGACATTACCAGGATACAGAAAACTCGAAGCCTTTGCGGGGTGGCGATCGACGTATCAGGGTCTCTCCCATCTCCGTCTCCTCCCACTTCCTCTTCCTCCTTCCATTTCAGGTTTCCCTTTCTCTCAAAATCTCTGCACACACACACTGGAAGCTGGTATTAACTATTGTTTGATTGGAATTGCTTCCAGGCCAGGTCGCCACTACTGCGTCGCTGTGGACCGGCTTCAGTTCAAAATGGTATTCTTTCGTCATCTGGTTTGCTCGATTCTTGATCTGAAGAATTGAGGTGAACGAATAGCGTAATCTTTGCAGGAGACGCTCGTGGATTTGCTTGGAGTGGCTGGGTGGCGTCCCTCACTGCTCATCGTGCTTTGTTGTAGCTCACGTGACGAGCTTGATGCTGTCTGCTCCGCAGCATCTGCTCTCGGCTTTATTTCTCCATCGCAACTGGTACTTTTTTTTTTTTTTTTTTCCATTTTGTGTACTTTATCCGTGTTTGGAGAATTGGTTATCATCTGTTCGTCAAATGCCTGACTGACCGTTGGTTGTTGGAGGTGGTAAAGATTGCTTGCTTTTTGGTATTTTAGTCTTTGGAGCACGAGTTTCTTCTGTTTGTGGTTTTCAATGGATGATGATATCCTTGAAATCCTGAAAATCAACTCTGATAGTGGAATTGCTAGAGAAAATGATGAAAATTGTCTGCTAATAGTTTCAAGCGTTGGAATCATCAAGAATGACACACTGATAGGATGAAAATTTAGGTAACTTAACAAAAGTGCAGTCTATCTCTATGGCAATTTCTTTTGAGCCATAAATCTCTGAAACCAATGATTTGAAAAATATAGGTGCTATGCTCACCTCTCGTGGGGCATCTTTTAATGAATGTCTACCATGCATATATGGATATTCCATTGAAGTAAACACTTTTATGGTCAGGTTGCAGTTTTTATGTTTGAGTATAACCAGATGAAGATGAAACTGTAATAGATTTCAAAAAGATAATCCTCATGAGTCTGTCTGAGGTTTAATTTTTCTTTTACAAGTCCTTAGTGTTGTTTTGCAAGAACTCAGTGGCATCAAAACAACAGTCTGATACTGAGAGCATGTGGATTAAATTTTATAATTATTTAAACTCTAGACTGTTTAGGTTAGCGAGTAATGTTGTAATATCTTTGGATTATCCAAGTTCTCAGTCTTTGTCTTGCAGTATAGTGATCAGTCTGAAGCTGAGTGTGCATTGATACTAGAAAAGTTTCGTCATTCAGCTGCAGAATGGAACCAATATGTTATAGCTAGTTCTGTAGACAGCCATGAAACTGGAAATGTAGTGCAGAAGTAATCTATGATAATTGTAACTGATGCTTGTGTACCTGCCATTTCTTCTGGAGAGGCACCTATTTCAGCATGTGTTCTGATAAATTATGTACCAACAAGAAAGGTGTGTGCGCAAAAATGTTAGTACCATCAATTGATATGTGACATCTACTATGCAAATTATATATTTTTTTATGTCAAAGAAAAGCTAAGTTTATTCAACTTCATCTCATACTTAAGTCATGTTCAATATGGCAAGTTCTATATCTGATTTTTGATGCATTGTTAAGTTAGCTATCTGTTTCTTTCTTTTTTTTCTTTTGTCCGTGAACCTGATTTTGAGGGCATAGGCATTGCTTGGGCATTCTTAACAATCTTTGTTTAATTCAAAAACCAGTATCTGTTAGTTGTTAGGACATGATCAATTCTATTTAGCAGAATCAGAACCTAATAAAAAGGCTTTATGCACTCACATTCTATCTATATTTGTTATTCACTATAAGTTGTACCAAATTACTAACCAAAAGAAAATAGTACTAAATTAAAGCGAAAGCTTCTTTTTTTTCAATGTAATTTTCTGGTCATGTTTTATTGGTTTGAATGAAAATGATAGACGGTGTTTACTTACCCATCTTGGTCATTTGGCTTCTTTAACTTTTTCCAGAAATTTTTTGTCATAGCTTTCATGTTTGTCGTTTATCTTAAGATTTATATGCATACTTGAAATCTTCATGATCTTTTACATGGCTGTTACATTTATTATGCATTTTAGTTTTTTCTTGGTGTGTTAATGGACTGTTCATCGCAAATTCTGGATTGAAGTGTTGTTCATCATCTTAGCTATTGCTTGCAAATTTGGATTTCTTTCCTTTTGGGTTGTAGTTCTTATCTTAAATCACATTTCTTCGGATGTTACATGTTGAAGTAGGGTTCTAACAAACACCAATGCATGGATATACCACCAAACAAGTCTTAAGTTAAAGCTCCCTAACCCTCTTTAACACTTATTCCGTCCTATCTAAATTTAGGCCCTCCCTGGCTGCTCGTTCCTGTCCAAAAATATCCTGTAAGTCTGCAATTTCTTCCTTTTAAACTTTGTTATACTTTGTTGCCGAAAAAACATTTGATGATGGAAAAATTATGCGCTGAAATCATCTAGTAAAGATGTGCCATTTGAAATTGCAGAACTAATTGTAAGGAATCATCTAGTGTAACAGCTCACATTAGTTGATGAAAATTGATCTTTCATAGGTTTTATTATTTGGTTGCAGGAAACATACCTGAGGCGCATGTCAACAACATGTTTGGCTGCAGGTTTTGATTACCATTCATGTTAACTTCAATGTTCCTTCCCAAATTTGTATGCTTACAAATTACTCATAAATCAACAGAAGGAATTGTGATGAATGGTTGTTGGAGGTAAGGTGGTTGCCCTAAAAGTATTGAGGAGATCATGGGTCTTGTCATTGAAGAGATGCCCATAAATGTGAGTTTTGATCCTTGGGTTTTTTCTGCAGCTTGTCTACTTGTCTACTGACATTCAGTTATTATTCCTCCTGCAGATATCTGATATTCTATAGCGATATCATTTCACTTTTCTGGATGATCTTCATGAACCCATGTCGCACGCTCTTGATTGCAGCGGCCACAGTGAAGATTCCTCCAAGTAATGGGTCCTGGAATGATTTAATTTGAAAATTGTTCCATTATTGTGTCAAGTCCTGACATGTTGGTTGAAAACAATTATTACAAACGGAATTACTGATACAACTCTCTTTGTATATTTAGAAAGTACTTGTGTGTTTGATCATCTATGTTTAAACCGAGTCTGTGTACCTACAGGCTTAGCTGGAAAGGAGAAAGAAATAAATGTGGTTGGATATAAATGGGTCCAGTAAATAGGTATTGTCTCCTTCCTGCCATTATAAAAGGAAAAGGTATTATCTCCTCTGCAAGGTTCTCATGTGGTTGGAAAAGCCTTTTCATTCTGTGGTTTGAGAGCTAAAGTATCACATAATTTCGAATTTGTAGGTGTATATTTATGCAGGGTTACTTTCATGTTTACTTGCAAATTGGTAACCCTATTATTCTTTTTTTTTTTTTGCCCCCTTTTTCATTTGGTTCTCTGAATCTTTTGGTTTCGTTGAGGTGGTTGGGAAAGTCAAATTTGAACTAGAATGACACTCTCTGGAGGAGAAAAAAAAAGGGTGCTTTTTTTCTTCACTTCAAATTCATACACCGAAGTAGAGGGTGAAGTTCAGTGGCAATTGTTGTTGGCATTGCCACACGACAATCTTCGGTGACCTCTGTTGAGAGATGCTATGTTGGAACCTTGACTTCGTGAGGGTTTTTGGTGTCAACAAGAGTTTTGGCTTGACCTATATAATTAGAATAATTTAATAATGTCAATGTCTCAAAAGGAACACGATATTTCTCCTTGTCCTCCGAAACTCACAACGAACAACCTAAAAGAGGCATAGATGTTCAATTCACATTTCTTTTTCTATTGTTAATTTGATCTTTTTTTTTTTCTTTTTTTTTTTAATTAAGTTTGATCTAAATACAGCTAAGATCATCATAAAAAAAATTTCATTTGCACAAATTAATATTTATCCACATGATCTATTGTTGCTTGGGAGATTGATTACCCTCTAAGCTCTCAGATATCTGTCCAATTTTGTTGTGTAGACCGAAATTGTCGATTGGTTGATTCTTCCTTGACTGCATGTTGGTCTCTTACGTGTGAATGACACGTATGGAATTTTCCCTCTTTAAGAGATGGCCGGGAGTCAAACCATATATAGATATTTTCTAGGAACAGGATTTTTCCTGACTTAAAATGACTTCCTATTGGATTTGAATTATAACAAAAGTCTTGTTTGAGGAGCCAATAGAATCAAATAGAAGACGTCAGCAAATTGTTGGACAGTTATGGTCCCGTAGATACGATACTAAAGTTAATCTACTTGGGATGTCTTTTGACTTAAATTTGTCGTATTAGTGTTGTATTTTTGAGAACAATAGAACTTGTCATATGGACTACTCCATAACAAAATTTTGCATACGCACTCATGATCCTTACATTGTACGATCACCAAATGAGTTGTGATCCCAAGAAGCTCAACCAACTTCATATATGGTAGAGGATATGCATTCCTATCTAATCAACAAATTGTCATCAAATGTCAGTAAAATGTGCTTTGCAAGAAATCTAAGTGTCACCAAATTGTTTTATTTTTAGAATTTAGTCTCCTCCTAACTCCCAGAGAGAATTTCATTTGTGTTCCTAAACTTTCCCCTCTAACAAGCATTCACATGCTACAATAGTAGAAGAATGAGTTCCCAAGTTCAATGTAAAATATAGAAGAAAGTAGTTCACCACTTCCCAAGTTGGACTTCAACTTCTGTTGTGACTGATATTACATGAATTTTTTTGTTTTTTTTTTTATGATGATGATGATGATGAATAAGCTATATACACCGAAGATGCTTTTATTTTCCAAATTTCCAATTTTGGATTTGTTACTAATCCAATCATTTGTGATATAAAAAGCAACTTGTTCTTCTCTCATTCAATAGCATCTAAA
The DNA here is from genome assembly GCA_005019695.1 of Trichopus zeylanicus subsp. travancoricus. Lineage (NCBI taxonomy): Eukaryota > Viridiplantae > Streptophyta > Magnoliopsida > Dioscoreales > Dioscoreaceae > Trichopus > Trichopus zeylanicus. The sequence goes on along the minus strand of RXID01015809.1, from coordinate 86,611 downwards.
ACACCAAAAAGGAAAACAAAGGAAAAGAAAAGGAAAGAGAAATAAGAAAACTCGTTTTGATTCTCTATTCGTTTGTTATATCCAAACTCAAAAGAGAAGAGAAGGGAAGGAAAGCGAAGAGAATATAAGAGAAGCGAGGAGAGGAAAGGAGGAAGAGGGAAGGTGATGGTTCACTTATGTTCACCCACATATGACCAGGCTCGCCCTAACAAACACAAAGCAGACAAAAGAAGCTAACATCCATGCATGAAAACCATATCTGTCTTGTTCCCCATTACAGACCAAAACCTCCCAAAAGTCACCACACCTCATCCCCTCCTCCTCCTCCTCCTCCTCCTCTCACTCGCACTATTCATTTCCCTTCCTGACTGATAATGTAAAACAAATGTAAAACCCTCGTGCAAACAAACAAACAAAACCCATCATACAAGTATCATATCATGTACTCACTCTCTCACTCTGTCTCTCCTCTCTCTCTCTCTTTCTCTCACTACTGCTCCAAAATCTTCACTGAAATGAGAGCCTCTGCCTCCTCTGTTGCCTCTCCTTCTTTATACAAGAGTGAGGTCGGAGCTGCAGGTGAAAAGACAACTGAAGTGGGGCTACCATGCTTCCCCACCTCGTCCTCCTCCTCGTCTTGCTGTTCTCTTTCTCCATTCTCTTCTATATCACTTGCTTCATCATCCTTGTTGCCACCGCCGGTGAGCTCCCGGGCTCTCTTTGCCTGGAGGCACCAGTCGGTCCTCATTATGGCGAGCACCATGAGCAATGCGCACATACCCTGCGCGGCCACCAGCCCGAGCCACAGCCCGAGAAGCCCCATGTTCATCGCGAACCCCATTATCATCGCCACAGGCATCCCGACGCCGTAGAATGATCCGAGGTTGATGTTGGCTCCTAACGTGGGCCTTGCACTTCCACGAAGAGCACCGCACCCGGTGGTCTGAGGGCAGTTGCCGAGCTCACACAGTCCCAACACTGGCATGGCTGCCGCCGTTAGTGCTACGACGGCGTTATCTGCTGTGAATGCTCTCCCCCATGCGTGCCTCGCGGAGACTGTGAATCCTGCAGCAGCGGCACCGGTGGCTGCTGCAAGGAACAAGGCCACCCGTGTAGCAGTTCGTGCTCGATGAGGCCGCCCAGCTCCGAGCTCGTTCCCTACTCTCGTTGACACAGCGAGGCTCAAGGCCGAGGGGAAGATGTACACCAAGGAAGTGGTTTGGATGAGAATCCCCATCGCTGCAACAGCGTCCGCAGCGTTGGACAGTAGCCCAGAGAAGACGATCATGAGCTCGTACCACCACCACTCCAGGCAGACGGAGATGCAGCTAGGTACCGCCAGTTTCAGTATCGGCCGCCACTCTTGGTAGCACTCCGATACCGACCACCCAGGCCACGACCTCCGGTGCAATCCGGTGGTGGCGAGGTAAGCGATGATAAAGATTAAGAAGTTCATATCCGATGCAAAAGTTGCCAGCGCAACGCCGCGAATATTGAGCCCGAGGAGGTAGACGAGGATGTAGTTGATCGGACCATGGAGGAGGAGTGCAACCAAAGCACCGCCAGCAAGCGGCAGCGTGATGTTCTGTGAGCGAAGATATATCTTCAGGGGGCTGATGAAGCTCTGGAGAAAAAGAGTGGGGAGGGAAAACAAGAGGTATGTGGAGGCTGTGGCGGCTATCGTCGGATCCTGGCCACAGAGTACAAGTATGCGGCGCGAGTGCAACCAAAGGAAGGAGACAATAGCAGAAGCAGTCAGGAGTATGGCAGTGGTGCGCTGAAAGGCAAGGCCGATGAGAGGCCACCGGCGAGCGCCAAAGGCCTGTGAAGATATAGCCTCCATGCCGGAGGCGAGGCCTGAGAGGACAGAGTAGCCGGTGATGTTAGCGAAGCCGATGGAGAGGGCCCCACCGGCGAGCGCCTCCTTCCCGAGCCGGCCCATGAAGAGCATCGAAATAGCCGACCGTCCATAGAGGAGCAGCCCGGTGAAGATCATCGGCAGTGCGATGCTGAACAGCTGCTTGATCTCCTCCGCCACCTGCATCACCATTCTATATCCATCACCTATGTTTCTTCTTCTTTCAAATGCAAAATACTGCAAATTCAGCTAACCTCTTTGAGCAAGAGCTGATTTTGGTGATGTAGAGCTCGAGTATCAGTAGGGTTAGTGTCTGATCTGGGGAAAAATGCGAAGATCATGAGAGGAGGTGAGGTGGGAGAAGAGCCCGTCTGCATATTTTTCGTTATTTCTTTTACACTCTTCTCTTGCTTCATTTCCATCTTGACTGCTCTGGCTATATATGCGTGAAACTGCTCGGGCTTGGGCTTTTGTCCACTAGCATTCCTTTTACGATGGGCTTTTGGTGCACAGTCGTGCCCACGCTACTATACCTTCATGTGTGGGAGAGTCCACATGGAAGGAAAGAGAAACCCTACCGACTTCGTCATGGTTACCAGCTTCTCCATAGACCCTTCATTCCCGACTGCTGCCAAGAAAGCAGGACAAAGGAGGAGGAGGAGGAGGAGGCGGAGGAGGGTAGTGGAGCAGGATAAGGGAGGGGGATCAGGGAAACGGAGGTGAGGGGGAAGGGCCAAAAGATGAAAGCTGTCAATGGAGAAGGGGAAGAGGCCCACAGGGAGGAGGAAAGAGAAGAGAGAGAAGCAGGATCAGGGTTTTGGGATGGTCCCAGAGTGTTGAAACTCTAGCCAATCACAGCCATTGATTGCTTCCCGCCCCACTTAAAGCTGACATGCGCTTTGACAACGGACCAGTGTGCTGCCATGCAGACTTCTCATTCTCAATAGTTCCCGCAAACATCCCTCTTCTAAGCTCATCTCATTCCAATCAAACCACTAACATTGATATATAAACTGATTAACTTCTTCTTAATTAGAATTATCAATGCAAATGCAGGTCTCCTTCAGATCCTGATCAGGGATGAGCGAGGTTCCCTGATTCATGCATGCAAAATCTATGCATGGATTTGCTTTGAGACTACTGGCGATCGGCATTCGACGAGCTAGCAATGCATAGTTGTTCATACCTCACATCGCAAATCCAATTTGTCAGTGCCTTAACTTTAGGATTTGAGAGATCCCTTTCATCTACATGGAACCCTTGCCAGGTTGGTCAATTGAAAGTATGTCTCTTACAAACTCTGCTCTCCAACTAGTTTCTCACGCATGTCTACAGGATCGAGGTTTAGTTGGTGGAGTCCCCATAAATTTATTTACAGGAGTTAAAATCGTTCTTCGACATGATCCAAAAGCAGTGGGTATTAATGAGTCACATGCCATGTCCTACACAGATGATTCACTGCGTGAGGAGTTATTAAGTTCCTAGTAAGCCCTCTCCTCGAAGCCATTGTTATTTGGTTGAACCAGTTTAGAGTTGGACCAGCTTTGAACCCGATTTCACCTTGCTTGGGCAAAGACGAAAGACAAGCTTTTCCCTCACTTTTTCTGCCTGTCTCGATCTCTCACACACACATATATGCACATGCAGAGGATACTATTTTGCTGAAGTGATCCACAGTGGAAGTGGGAGCAAGTAGCCAAATGCATATCGACCTCCATTATGGTAACCTGTCACCGCTTTCAAAAGTCACAACACCCTTGGAAGCCATCTCCGTGGCCTTGTTGGATGGAGGGAGTAAATCTCAGAGCAAGGCCTCACTCTAGGGCTTACTCCCGAGCAGAGTAAAATCCATCCATGCAGTAATTAACAGCTTGCACGTTGTATTATGAAGAAAAGACTTGTTACGTTTAGTGAAGGCATGAAATGACTGCCTCTGATTGATAGGCAATTAGGTTTGTTCTTTCTCCGCTGTTCCAAATGTTTTGATCTTTATTGTATGACACTGGGAAACACATTTGAAAGGTGAAAGTGTCAGCTCTCAGCCACAATTCTTGTATCCCATCTTCAATCCTCTCGTCTCTATATGAAGTTCCCAGAGAAGCAGGCTCCCTGATTCTCTCTTCTTGCCAGCCTTTTCCCCGGCGCCGCACTTGATGCGCGCTGTTTCCTGCTACTGTATCTGTATGATCACAACATGAACCTGAAGAGTTGTAGACACTGTTTGGAATAGTTCTTATTCTATGAGCAGTTCATGTACAAGACAACAAGGTTTGCGACGACATATATTATGAGTCGTTTCTCAACTATGTCTAGTGTCAAACAGTGATTGTGTCATCATCAAGAAGTGGTAAGGTATAAAGTGACTCGAGCGAAGCGAAAGAAGGGCATGTCGGGGATTGGAATGCGTTGATACTTGTATTAGTCTTCATAGAATGAAATTAGTCCTTCTCCCCTTCCTGAAAGAGAGGAAAGAGAGAGAAGGTAGCCCATTAGTAAAGATGAAAAGAAAAGAAAGCATCCAATGCTATTGCTTGAGGTTTGGAAGGAGCTGGACATGAAGGCACGGAAGAAAATTGATAGATAAAGCACTGTAAAGATTAATTACTAAGTTATTGTATTAATAAGATTAAGAAATATTTACTTATACTTCAAAATATGAGAAGTAATTAACTTTTATAATAAAATCGATTTATTAAGGTATAAGATATTAAGCAGTAATATAGTGCCAAATTTAAAAAAAAAAAAAAAATCTAATGTAATGAGGTAAAAAATAATCTGTGTGTTTCATTCTTATGCGAAAATACAGGTCAAAAGCGTTGGTAGAGTACCGCCGGATGGATGGAATATGGGAAGAAAATTAAGTAACTGATGGATTTTATTATTTATTTATTTAAATTCATTATAAGAAGTTGTCACTTCAAATGGAATGTCATTTTAGGGTTTGTGTACATGTCAATGTGCTAATAGTAAGATAAAATGATTGCGTAGAGGCATTTTCCAATCTAGAGCCATCGAAGGATAGGTCTGATTGCCTACCTTGGAAAACACAAGTCATAGGCCTCAAAGTCTGCATTACCCTAAAGAATGACACACACGAAGAAAATGGCAACATTTCCGCGGTTCAATTGCTATCGACTTGCTCTCAGTCTACCCTCTAGAGCTGTCTCTAGCTGGCGGTCGCTTGCTCTCCAAATTGAACCGTCCAAGGTTCAACAGAAGGTCAACGGCTTTTTATGAGTCTGAAATCTACTGGATAATATCAAGGACGAAGAGCCGAGAACCAATGACATTTCACCGGCAACGTATGTTAGGTAGTACTAATACCTCGCCCGGGCCAATTGCCATCGCCATTGCTCCCGCTCCGCGAAAACCCTAGTTTGTCTAGTGGAAGAAGACAGGAGGCCGCCGGGGCCCCAGGGAACAAAGGAGCAATTTCCCTTGCATTCACTGAAACACAGGCGGACGAGCCTTGATTGCACGGACAGCCACAATGGCAGGTCTCCATTATTTTTGTCAACAGTGACGGGCCGGCCAGCTGCAGTACAAATTTTGGCCTCTCTTTCTACAGCAGCGGGCGGGCATGTTTGTCCCAGGAGAGGGGCGGATCCTTACGTGGAAGCTTCCCAGATGTGGCGGGTTCCCTCGCGCTGGGGTTCTAAGGTTGGGGTTTGTTTGGTTAGTTGAAAATAAACAAAAGTAATTGAAAATAAATTTATTTATATTTTTTTTTATTCAAACTAATTTCAAATTCAAACAAAAGGTCATGCTATGTCGCAGGCTTTCAATTATGAAGCTGTCGATGGCCCAGCCCTTTTGCTGTTAGCCACGCCTACCGGCCCAACCCCGTCACTTCATGCATGCTTCCTCTATGCGTATCAGTAATTATTCTCTGTTATCCACCGTTCACTACTAACCCTTTGTGCACTGGCAAATCACAAAAATAATTTGTGAGTTCTGATATAATTACATCTGTTAATTGATAAATAAAATTCCGTTTAAAACCAATTATTTATACTCCAAGTTATTTTTTTCCTTGTTCTCGTTGTTTTCTACCCTATTAGGAAGTGATTTCTTTTACTTTTTGAGCTTTGGCTTGCTGCGAATGCTCATTTTATTTTTTCTACTTTGTTAAGAAGTGATTTCCATAAAAGTTAATTTTATCTTTCGTACACAGGAATGACAATTGAGTGTTCAATTTATTCAATTGGATCGATATTTTATTTTATTTTCATTTTGGATTGAATTAAATTATTCTATAGTAATTTTGAATTGGTTGAAGAAATTCATCATAGGGCTCTATTCAAATTATTATTATTTATTGCCTATCATGTGATCTACAAAATTATTCCCCTTAACTTATCTATTTATTATTTGATTAAAGTATAATATTTGTATATTAATAAAAATAATTATATATTCATGAAAGTGTTTATTATTCGATTGAAGCGTTTATACACTTACTATTTGTATATTCTGCCATCTATCAGTTTGAAGATGTCAAAAACTCTGAAGAAGAATCTCATTAGTTATCAATATTGGTTCCCTGTCTTAAGATCAAAGATGGAGAAATTGTGGCTAAACATGATAGAGAATCACTTTCTTTTTCTTCGGACAACATCATCCTTTGATTGTTTGACTACACAAGTATTGCAAATGAGAGGTCTTTTCAAGATTAAATCCTTGTATTTTATGATAAGTCTAAGCGTGACCTCAAGTACGAAGGACAATACTTCCAATTTAAGATGGAAGATGTTTGTATACTATTGGGCCTTTTAGTTTATGGAAAGAGAATGAAATTCATCATGAAGTGTCCGTCAAAGGCTACTTATGAAGAGCGAAAAATGAGTAGATTGGTGGACAAATACAAGGATTGTGTAGTTGAATTTATGCATACTAATGTTCCTTTGCAAGGAAAAAAAGAGGAAGAAGACTTTGTGAGGATGTTGTTGATTTTCTTGCTTGGTTTTCATATGTTCCCGAACATTGGCCTTCATGTGCCTCCGTCTGTGCTTCAATGAATGAGGATTCTGCTTGCATGGCTTATGGAAGATGTGTCATCCATTGTGCACAATATTTAATAACGAAAGCAAGGAGATATTACACTTTTTTGGCTTCGTGAGGGGTTGTTGCGTTATGCTTCTATTGCTGTTTCTTGAGGTGATTACACATAGCAGGCGGTCAGAATTTAGCATATACCCTCGTGTACTAGGGTACAAGGGTACTGGAGTACAAAAGTTAAAAATTATAGTTATAATAATAAAAAGCCTAGAACCCAACTAGGCAAGTGCTATCATTTATATGTAAGCATAAGCAAGTACTATCTTTCGATTGATTTCAGTTAAAACTAAATTTAATCAAAATTTAATCATAATAAAGGTTTGAATGTAATTGAATTATAACTCAAAGATGGGTCATTAAATAGTAATCAAATTTGACTAAAAATTAAGCTTGATTTGGACCTAAATTGTTCGAAAATTCACCCTCAAGTTAAATTCAATCTAAGTGAACTGAGTGGACTAGATATTTGGACTAAAATTGGGTCCAAAATTTATTAAAAATATAAACCAAAATAGAAATATAAGATTTTTACAAAATAGGTCTACGGATAGATTCGTTAATAAAAATTTTTATGAAAAAGTCCATAAAGATCTTTAAATTACAAATTAGTCTCTTAAAAATCTAGAATTTGCGAATAAATTTTTCTAAAATTTATATTCACAAATAAATAACTAAAATTCCTACTTTTTACAAATAGACCCCTTAAAGAATTTTATTTATGAATAAATCTAAAGTTAAGAATTTTATTTATGAATAAATCTAAAGTTTATTATTCATGCAAATAAAATTCTACAAAAAGGACCTTGTAATTTTTGAAACCTTACAAGTAAGTCCTTATAGCCAATTTTAAAATTTTATAAATAAATTCTTTTCGTACAAAGGTCCCTAAATTTCTCATATTTACAAATTGGTCCAAATTCCTTGAAAAAATTGCAAATACCCCATTTATAAATTTTATATCACACTTGAATATATTTTAAAAATATTTTCTTATCCTAATCCTTATCTTTGAAAGATTTCACATGTCCATATCTAAATAAATAACAACATCCACATTCAAAAAAATTCAAAAGGCAATTTAATCCAATCTTGATAACCCTATAAAAACATCTCCAAATCTGCAAAATAGAGGGTAGAGTATCAAGAAGATTAGAAATCAGACATTAGAAAGAAAAAAATTTATGGATTGGAAGAAACAACGAGAAAGCAAGAAGTAGAAATAGGTAATTTCTTACCTTTCTTTTTCTTTTCTGGCTCACTATTCTCTTTCCTCTCTTTGCCTTTTTTCCTCCTTTGAGGTGCTTCAGCCCCGTCTTATATTCTCACTACCTTGTTTGCCTCGAACATGATTGCACCACCACCGTGTGCCCCCTTTTGAGCACCAAGACCCAACTCTGGTGGTTTGACCCTCGTGACTATCCTAGGAGGTCATCTCACATCTTCATAAGTGGCGTCCATCCATGTGGGCACCCTAGGAACTGCTAGTCAAATCTTTGGAGGCCTTACCTGTGTCTACCACTTTGCTTTGTCATTTGTGACTCCTGCTACCACAAGCTATTCACCTAGCAAGCCGACCTAGGTAGGGTCAACCCAACTGTGCATTTCATCCCAACTACCAAGCCCCAAGCTAACGACCTGCCCTGAATGACTTATAGAAATGACCTTGCCGTGCCAATTACCATGTCTACAGCGCATCGGTGAGAAGCTATATCCTACTCCAAGGTCCCTACGTTGGTCTCATCATATTGGCCACTGCATCTGCACTGTGTGGGACCTCATCTCATGGCACAGAGCTCCCACTTCACTATGCCCTCTCAAATCACTGCCTGCCTTAATGTACTAGCCCACTCGACCATATTGCACCAGCCTGGGTCATTTGCGCCATCTCTAGCTACCTTGAGCTCACCCTACCACCTAGAGTCTTCCTTATCATCATCTATTGTAGATTAGGGCCAAACCCGACTGGATTTGGCAAGACCTAGACACTGTTGTCCTTTGGATTTTGATGATAATCAAACTAGAATCTAACAAGTTTATTTAGTGATGTCAAACTTCATTTCCAAAATATCATCATCTTTATCTTTGAGTCATCATCTTCAAGGTTTAATCTTGAGACTCAATTTTTCACAAACTTGGATGATCATTATTAATCATGAAGCTTATCACAACTTAAGAAATTTGTTAAATCTTAGTTTGATCATCATTAAAATCCAAAACATAATAATCTTCCCCTTTTTGATGATGATAAATTATGCATAGAATAAGCAAAAAAGTATGTCTAATTATTTTTATGTGCATATACCTTACAATATGTTTGTTTATTTATTCTATGTATAGTTTATCATCATCAAAAAGGGGTATTGGCCTTTGGATTTTGATAATGATCAAACTAAGGTTTGACAAGTTTCTTAAGTTGTGATAAACTTCAAAATTAACAATAATCATCTCAGTTTGTGAAAGACCGAGTTTCAAGATTAAACCTTGAAGATGATGACTTAAAGATAAAGAGAATGATATTTTAGAGATAAAGCTTGAAGATCAAGGTGAAAGCTCAAAGTATAACATCAACTCAAGGCTCATAGACTTAGAATTTTTATTTATTTATGTTGAGTCAAGGATTTGATAATTAGTTCATTTGAGTTTTTGGTTAGCACTCAAATTTATCTTGTAATGCTTTTACTGACTTATTATTTCTATCTAAGATTAGTTATGATTTAATGTCAAATGGGGACTAAAGTTATAGTGAACCAGTAGATTTTTCTATTAACTTTTGAAGCCTAAATTTTAGGATTCAGATGTCTGAATCTAATAGAAATAACTCTCGAATTACTAGTATTTTTGAATGCCCAAATCTTAGGATCAAACACTCAAAGATTTAGAAATTGTAACTTTAGATTTTCCATATTCAAAGTTTGAATATCCGGTACTAGTTAGGATGACTAACACTATAGGCATTCGAACCCGGTGAATGGGCATCTGAATCTGTGACATTATCTATAACAGCTAGTTCAATTTTGACCAGTGGGATGCTTCGGACGCTTAAACTCGGCAGAGCATAGCTTAACGACTAGTGCTCTCACCAACGAGTATTTAAGAGCTTGGAACTTCTTTACTCAATGAGAGACTTAAGTTTTTATATTCTTAGAGCATGATCCCCCTTCCAAAGCCTTCTACAATAAGAGTTCAAATAGGTATTACCTTTCAAATTCTCAAATGCCTTATACTCAAAAATTAAGAGACTCTTATTGAGTGTTTTTTTTTATTCTTTATCATTATAACTCTCCTAGGTTATTAGAAGAAGAATGCTCTTTTACATTTTAGGAGAATAGTAAGAGTGCTCACTCCTCAAGGTGTGAGGAGTAATCAATTGGCTTTGATGGAGAGCAACACTCCAATTTAGAGTTTATAAGGGCGTGGCTTCACTCTGAAGAGGTGATAACTCTAGTAATGAATTTAAGTCCTTAGGATTTGAGTCAAAGACCATAGAGTAAGAGCGGTTGGTCTCTGAACCACTTATATCAGTTCGTATTCTTTCTACTTTCTTTTTACCTTATGTACTTAATTTATATTGATTGAAAATTTATCTTATATTTGATTGTAGATTAATTATTTTATTATGCTTTAATTGTCTTAGTAATTCTATTTAAGTTTTGATCATTTACTTGGCTTAAAGCATTATTGGGTTTGTGGTATCAATGAAAACTTGTTTAATTATTTTAAAACTCTTTCACCCTCCCCTTAAAGGTTGCCAATCCAGGCTAACAATTGGTATCAGAGTCTCATCTCATGCATGCTCATGCATTTGGATTAACATCCTTGAGTACAACCCTTTTGACAACTTTTGACAATATAATGAAATTATTTAAAAAGGGGAATATTTTTTTCAAATTTTAAAATTTGGGCTTTTATTCATTATTTGCATTCTCCTTGTGCTTTTCTTGGTAATTTTATGATGGATTTATCCTTTTTGTTGATGCCAAAAGGGGGAGATAAATGACATGGTTATAATTAGTTTAAATAGGGAAAAAATTGTTAGAGCAAGGGGGAGCATATTATCTTTTGCTATAGTGATATTCTTATAGTATATGCTTTATATTTTCTTTCATATTGCTCCAGTTGATGCATGTGTTAAATTGCAAATTCTTTATCAACTAGTTTATTTATTTTAATTTTGTGAGAATTTGTCATCATCAAAAAGGGGGGATATTGTTGTTCTTTGTAGTTTTGGTGATGAACAAACCTTGTATTTGATCATACCTTGAGCATACGTGGCAAATAGCTAAGTCAAGTTTGCAATAGAGATCAATGCCATTCAAAAGCCTCAAGTGTAGATGGACTTAAAGATAGACTTGAAGATGAGACATGATGATGGATCAATGGATGGAATTTGAAGAATTATAGATAGCTTGAAGAAAACTCAAGAGATCAAGTTCAACATCAACTAAGTTTTGATTTTCATTTATTTTAGTTGAGTCAATGATTTATCTTGAGATTAATAGTTTAGAGCCTTTTGATTAGCACTCAAACTTATCTTGGAATGTCATTATTAGCTCATCATTTATCCAAGGTCAGTTTGAGAAGATGTTAAATACGGAACTAAAATTTACAGTAAAATAGTAATTTTTTTGTTAACTTTGAACACTTGAAATTCAAGGTTCAGATGTCTGAATCTAGCAAAAATAATTCTAGAATTATTGACATCTTTGGATGCTTGAACCTAGGATTAGAAGCTCAAAGATTTAGAAATTGCAACTTCTGATTCTTGCATATTCAAAATTCAGATGTCCCGAACTAGTCCAAACTCCCTACACTATAGAGTTTGGGTGCTCAAACCTATATCCAAACTTGTGACATCAGTACATTGGCTAGTTAAATTTGATCATTAGAACTATTTAGATGCTCAAACTATTATGGTTCAAATGCCCAAACATGGTTGAGCAAAGCCCAATAGCTAGTACTCTCTTTTACGATTATATAAAGACTTGAGATTTCTTTGCTCAATAAGGGAATAAACTTTCAATATCCTTAGATTAAGAAATCCCCTCCCAAAGTCTTCTAGCCCTAAGAGTGCTCTGAACTATCAATTTTATATCAAATCTTCTTGTCTTTGTCCACTTTAAAAATTGAGAAATTTTCTAGTGAGCTTCAAATGTATCATTTGTACTTTTTTCATTTATAAACACTCCTAGGTATTAGAAGCGTGAGTGTACAAAATCTCTGGTGTCGAGTAGATCTTCTCAATAGGAGCAAGATCATTTGTATGGATATGGCTTTACCCTAAGGAAGTGACGGACTTGGTTTTACTAGATGGAAGCGGCACTTTGATTTGGAGTTTGATATAAAGGATTGACTTCAACTTAAGAAACGACATCACTAGTAGAGTGATTGAAGTTCTCAAGAGTGAGATAAGGACCATGGAATAGGAACAGTTGGTCTTCAAACTATGTAAATTAGGATGCATTCTTTCACTTATCTTACTTTTCTTTGATTACTCTTGTGCTTGATTAAAATTTGTATGACATTATGAGTATCTCACTTGGTGAATGATACTAGGCTTTGGATCTTTTTAAAATTATTTTTTGTTTTCAAAAACTCTCTCCTCCTCCTTCAAGGCTGCCAATATGGGCCAACAAAATTTTTGCAAGTTGCTACACCAATTGCAATTAACATCTGGCTCCCTACCATCAACTTCTCTATTAGCTTTAAAGCACCAAATTTTCATTAGTATGACAGGATGAGAGGCTCAAACTATCACATCTTTGGATTTTTTTTTTTTTGATGTGTAGGCATATCGATCCAATGAACATATGATTATTTACTTATTCCAAAAGACACTAAGCTTGACCTCCCATAGTTGGCTCATTAGTCTTCCTCAGGATAAGTTACAATCCTTGGAGATGATTTTCTCTATATTATGGCAATACTATGCATAACAGGTGGTCCACACTCAACATCATCGATTAAAATCCAAAAAGATATGGGTTGATGAAATCTTCATTAATTACACCAACTGGTGGAGGAGAAAAGACATGAGAGCTCATATCCCTCTCATAGAGAAGCAATAAATTAGTCTTTTAATTGAAAATACATTACGGACTCTTAAAGCTAACAAGAGATTCCCCAAGAAAGTGATAAAAGAAGCAATTGAGAGAACCATTTATGGTGGAGCTAAGGTCTAGGTTCATCAAGTCTTAGACCCAACCTTTACCTTCAGTTTCTTACCAACCCCCAATTCTATATTAACCTCCATCTCCTCTAGCTGCGTATCAACCTCTACCACACACTCCTTATCAATCTCAAACCCAACCTCAACCACCAAGAAATCCAATCCTCCACTAGCCTCTATGATCGCAACCTCCATTAGCTCAAAATCCTGACCCTCCATGTAACTACCAAAAATATACCTTTACCAAACAATTATCCCCTATATGGTCCACCTCCATCACCTAATTCCACCATGGATCATAATGGTAGAGCCATCCTCCATTACCCGAATCTACCCCTAATACATTCATAGCCCTCTTAGCTAATAATCTCATCTAACATCTGAGCCAAGATCCATACCCCCATGTGTAGACTACTCCAAGTATTGTCCCTTTCATAGGATGTTGAGGCACACCCTTGAGCAATGTCATACTATAAAAGATATAATCTATGACTTGAATGATTGAAATACAGCATATTAGGAGCTAATCCAAAATTTTGTGAATAGAGCAAGAGTAAGAGGCATGATTATTGTAACTAATCTACTTTCTACATACCCTAATGTGAACTATGTGCAAGCCATTTTTAAATCTAAAAAAAGGACCCTCTTGAGCTAAATAAAGAGTTGAGTTATGAGCAAACTATTCCTAAATTGACTAAATCACCTCTTGAATAACTTACCTGGGAAGTGAAAGATCCTTGAGAAGAGTTTCTCCTTCACAGGAATCTTACCAAACAAACCCAAACTTTCAATTCCAAACTTGAGATTGATTACCACGTAGAGACTTTGTACACTTACAAAAATACCTATGATGGATATGGTTTACAGGGTAATAATTATGATCCCTTAAAATACATGAATAAAGGTTCATCACTATATAAAAATTATGTAAAAGAGGAATAAGATAAGAATAGTAATCAAGTTAACCTATTGGGAATTAAGGTAATCAACTAATAAGGTAATATCTATAACTAGCCAAGGACGTGAACTCATTGAAGGGGGGATTGAGATTAGGAAAGAGTTAGAACAACTAGCTAAGACCTCAATTAAGTTTTCATGTTAAAAATCATAATTGATTTGACCAAATATAAAGAGATTTTGTTCAAAACTTTAAGTGAGGTAGAGCTCAAGGGTGATATATCTCCAAAAAGGTTAGAAACCATTTGTAAGGAATTTTTCAAATTTTTGTTATATTTTTTTATAAGCAAGACCTACCTGAGGAGGAGTTGAGGGATGAGCCACTTTACATAACCATTCAGATCGATAGTGCGACAATCAATATAGTTCTCATGGATATAGGGTTATTATTGAACATTTACACATTGTCCACCCTCAAATAATGAATATTTTAGAGGACAAATCGGTGGAGTCCAACATCAGTATAATGACATATAATAACTCAAAGAGGAAGTGTCAATACAGATTTATCCACCAATAACTTGTGTCCCTAAGATGATCGAGATAGAGTTTTATGTGCTTGATATTCCCTTTTACTATAATCTCATCCTAAGAAAGCATTGGCTCAAAAACATGAGAACAATTTTGAGTGCCACCTAAAGTTTCGAGCAACTAGGATTGCTAGCAACTTCCTTTATCATTGACTAACAAAGAGGGGCTTGGCTGGCTCAGTTGCCCTATGCTACTGGCACAATACCAAGTCAATCAAAATGAAATATTACTCATTCAACTTGAAGTTGGCTTCAGTCATGCTAGTTGGAGCTTGAGATTGAACTTGTGTTTGAACTTGAGCTAGAAGCTGGACCACTTACCAAAAGTTATTTTTTCGCTACTTTCTAACTGAAAGAGGAAAGGAAGAGGTTTAGGGAGGGGGAAGAACTTCCAAATTAGAATTGAAGGTGCTAGAAATAGGCACAGAAATAGCTTCAAAAGTGGGCACTAACCCCTCGAATATAGCAATTGCATCTTAATAAGAAGGAACAAGATTGGAGAAAATAGTAACAAGGCCACAAGTGAAGAAGGAATAGGTTTACAATCCAATGGCACCAGAAGGAAAACCAAAGCAAACCAAGTATAAACAATGCGGTCATCCTTTCACCAAAAGGAGTCCCTCTACTCTGTAGCTGATATTACATAGAATAACCATTGACAAGTGGTATCGTAGATGATCATAGAAACTACATCCATTGGTTAGATGATAAGTGGAGCTTGCTCTGTTACGTTGTGTCACCCATGCATAAGATGAGGAACCACTCGTACCTGGTATTGTCCTAAAAGAACCTAAGCATTTATAAATTCTTATAATCTCACATACCATATGGTGTATCACAAATAGTGTAGCTGGGCTATTAATCCTGGTGAAGGAGACCTATCAATTAAAGGTCGAACAAGTAGTAGGCTCACTCTTTTGGCCTTTCCTCCTACAATTTAAGGAGGATCCAACAATTTCATCCAGATTCTAATGGTAAATACTTCAATCTTTTTCCACATGACTTTTTTTCTTTTATAGCAAGGGTTTTCCCACCCCTACTTTTGGTTTTAAGAAAACTTCCTTACTAGGAAGGAGGAGGGTTGAGCTATGCCCTATGGGGACCTCAAAATAGATAGTCTTAGAACACTCGACCACTACAGCTCAAAGTCCATTGGGATTTGGCCACACCATATAAAGAAAGACATTTTCTCGGTGACCAAAATTTGCCAGAGATTAGTGAAGGGAAAAGTGTCCATCTTCACCCTGACAATGGATTCCTATGTAGACTTAGTAGAGAACTCCCCCTTAGAAGTATGTTTTCATATGAGTAGATCAATGGAACAGTATCAAACTATAGATTTTCTTGATGGCCTAAGCATTCTAACTGTCAATGGAATAAGGACCTATAGCATACCAATCCAGCCTTTCATAGTATTCATCTATTTTTGACAGCTAGAACGGCTTTTGTTTTTTGACTGATTAGCAAAAGACTTAGAAATGAACTTACTTACTTAGATAATTGGATGACTCTCATTCATTAGGGGTAGCATTATTATATACCAAGCTCTGCCCTTGAGTTTAGGTCTTCTGCATTCAAGCATTGAAAAGGCAACCTTAGAAGGGCTTTCCCGAGACTAGTTGGGTATTTCCTTGAGGTTGAAACCCTTATTATTGACCCCCATCTATTGAGACTCTAACTCACATTCTCATACAAAGTGATGTAGCTCAATTCTTGTGGAGCTTCTTTGAGGATCTTTTCATCTCCTTTGATAGTTATGGGGCACTGTGTAGTTACAACCTCTATGAGTTGCAAGTGAATGGGGTTGTTGCATGATGAATCGAATGGTTCATCAAGCCATTTCTCACTGGCATTCTACTAGATGTCCTAGCTTGGCAGTCTTGTACACCTTTACAATAGTCTTTCATTTTTTCTTTATTAAAAAAAGAAAATAAAGTAGCTAAATTTCAAAAGTAAAGGTGAACAGCCCTATGATATTGTAGTCAAGGGCTTATAAGAAAAGGTAATTGAAAGGGCAGAGAGAGCAGCTCGACTTGACTCACACCTTTGCTTATGGTAACCAAACTCTTTTACCTGCAAGAGGAGAAAAGTAAGCTTTATCGATGCATACACAATTTTTCTTTCTAACATTTTTAGATTGACAGGAAGCTTTCTTGCTATGTGATTCTATCTCCCACTCTACTAGTGTTAGTCTACCATCAATACCTAAAATTCCCACATAAAAGCACCATTATCAAGATCCACAGTAGCCCAATAGCTTGAGATAGGGACTGTCAGGTGATTTGCAAAGTGCCCACTATCATCGCTTAGACAACAGAGTCATCCGTTCATACTGCACTCCAAGTGCTTTTGTTAACTCCTAATAAATCTACTCCTACCCAAACTAAACTCGAGTGCCATCCAATCTTTATGAAACCCTTATCACAAATGCAGAAAAGAATCCCTATGCTCTTGCTACCTCAAGCTTCAAATGAAACAACCTCTCCTCCATATCCCTTAAATCTAATCCTTCATTTTCTAATTTCTAACCAACCTTACCTCAATAAACCATGGAAAATAGTGTTGAAGATTGGCTACTAACCTAGTCAAGGGCTTAGAAGGAGAAACCAAGGAGATCCCTAACCACTTTTTGAAAGAGTTCCAAGAGGAAGAGGGGTTCTCGACTTCTTATGGAGAGAATGCAAGAAGAAGGATCACCCCATTTACTCTTACAAAGGCTCAGATCCACATCCACCTCTAATTTGGACACTCAAGTTACACTTCTCATCTGAATGAGTTGAGCACACTATTGCAACCCCAACTATTGACCAAGATGGTGAAATTCACGACCTCTAAAGTATCGTGAGTGGGATTAACCAACTATTCCTAACTAAGAAAGGCAATTGGCCCCTTGCCCAAAATAAGGTGTAACCTTATGATGACACAAAGGGCACCCTGTCCTCCCCTAAAGGAGGACCCACTTTATAGTTTAGATTTATTTTCTTCATTATTATTAGAATATTGTAATACACTAGATTTAGAAAATTTTCATACTTGCATTTTAGAATATATGCTTAACATATTTGAAATAGGTTAGTTACCTATCTAGGATCTAGGATGAAAGAAGGGTATATTCTACCTTGATGAACCCTTCCCTAATTTATACAAGAGGCTACATGAAGACTCATTTGGTTTCTATGAGATTGAAGAAGAGGAAGACAAAAATGATAAACTTAATGACTTCATAAAGGTGCTCAAGAGATTCGATGAGGAGATAGCCACAACCATAGAACCAACTAAGAAAATTAATCTAGGGTTGCCTGAGAACCCTAGGCCAATCTTAGACTGGACAGAGGCCTAGTGAAACACAGGATCACCTTGGAGGATGATGTGGGGCCAAGAAAGCAAAAGCTGAGATGGTTACATCTGGACATTATGCTTAAGATGAAGGAGGAAATATACAACCTCCACCAAGTTAAGTTTATACATATAGTCCTCTATCCAAAATGGATGGCAAATATTATTTTAATCAAGAAAAAGAATGTCAGGATATGAGTATGCATTGATTTTAGATACTAGAATAAAACTTGTTTGAAGAATGATTTTCCCCTACCTCACGTTGACATTCTCGTGGATAATACTTATAGGTAGGAAATATTATTGTTTATGGATAGATATTTAAAATACAACCAGATATACCGTGCATCAGATGATGAAGAGAAGACTTTATTCATTACTCCTTGGGGGAATTACTATTATGCGGTCATGTTATTTTGACTGAAGAGTGTCAAAGTAACATGCCAACATACCATAACAATGATTTTTTATGACATAATCCATAATTGCATGGAGGTATATGTTGATGACATTTTAGTCAAATTCTAAACCAAAGAGGGCATATGTTGACCTTAAAGTGAGTCCTCCACTGATCACAGGAGCATCAGTTGAGAATGAACCTAAAGAAGTGTGTGTTTTGGGATCTCATTGGGGAAGTTTCTTAGTTACTTGGTAACTAGTAAAGGAATTGAAGTTTATCTAAGTAAGGCATGAACCATTATAGAAATGTCATGCCCAAAAGAATATTAAAGAGCTTCACATACTAATTGGGAGATTGTAATTCATCCAAAGGTTTATATCTTAACATTCTAAAAAATATCTCCCATTTTATAGGATGCTTAAAGGAGGAGTTCAGTTTGAATGAACCTTAGAATGCCAAAAAGCCTTTGATTGACTCAAGAAGTACTTCCTCAAGCCATCAAGCCTCATGATTCCAATCCTAGAGTAGCCATTGATCCTATATGTTACTATCACCAAGGAGTTAATTAGCATCATGTTGGCATAGGAAGATGAAGGTAGGAAAGAAAAAAGTGATATATTATCTCAGCCAAACCATGTTAAAATATGAGAAGAAGTATTCAAAGATGGAGAAGACTTGTTTGGCTATAGTCTAGACCTCCAAAATCTAAGGCATTATTTCATGGCTCACAAGGTACTTATCCTAGCTTAGATGGATTCGATTAAGTTTATGTTCAACAAGCTAGTGTTATCAGGGTGAATCACAAGATGGTAGATGCTCCTAGCTAAATTTGACCTAGATTTCATAATTAGGAAGGTGGTTAAGTGGCAAGCTACAACTAATCAACTTGCTGATTTTCTATTGCCTACCGCGGACTCAACTCAAGAGTTATTCACTAATGAATTGATCTTGCTCATTTCTAATGAAAATCACCCCAAGACATGGACGTTGCACTTTGATGGTTCCTTGAATCAAGTAAGGAGAAGAATAGGCATCATTCTAATCATACCCAAAGAAATTTTCATCGCTTGAGCATATTAGTTTGGATTTTTTTGCACCAACAATCAAGCTAAGTATGAGACACTTATATAATTGGCATGTATTTAACACTTTCTCTGGGAGTCAAATACTCAAGATCAAAGGCTATTTAAAGCTCACCATCCTACAAATTTTGGGCCAATATCACACCAAAGATGCTAAGCTCTCAAAAATATCACAACTCATCCTTTTTCTTGGCTAAACAATTTGAGAAGGTTACTACTGCCCATGTCCTAAGAACCAGTAACATGCTAGAAGATGCCTTGGCCTTATTTGAATTGGCATTTCACAGCCCATCTATCATCCTGCTAGACCTAATCCTTCTCTAAAAGAACCTACAATCGATATTAAGTCAAGTCACCCACTTATTCAAAGATGGAAAAAGTCACATCCTCCTAATAGAGCTGGTAAAATCTATGATGAGGGAAATCCATAGTTTTGTGACATCAAAACATTTTAGGAGAAAGAAATTTTTCCTAAGTATTCTACCAAATATGATTGTGAAGTGGTTCAAAGGATGACAATCTGCTATGTGATCATAGACGATACCCTTTACAAGAAGCCTTTTAATGGGGTTCTACTAAGGTGCCTAGATGAAAAGGAGTTCACCAAGATCCTGGAGGAAGCTCATGTAAGAATATGTAGAGGTCACCTTAATGCATAAATACTAGTAAAGAAAATTATCAGAATGGGATACTATTGTCCCACAATGGAGAAAGATTGTAGGGTCTTCATAAGGAGATGCTGAGAATGCCAAATCTATGCCGAAAAGGTTCATTCTACTACATCGCCCCTCCATACTCTATCAGCACCATGGCCATTCTTAATGTGGGTTATGGATGTGGTCGAGCTATTTTCACATAATTTCATTAGTGGTAAACAAAGTTTTAACCTAACCACGACCAAGTATTTCACTAAATGAGTTGAAGCTAAAGTTGAATGTTTCAGGAGCACAAAGCAACATGTGTGGTTTGATTTGTTAGGTGCAACATCCTAATTTGGTTTGGAATCCCAAAAATAATCATGATAAACAATGGGCCACAATTCCTCTCATAATAAATAAGGGACTTATGTAAGCATTTTTCTATTGGATTGCATTATTCATCTCCCTGTTGCCCTCAAGGTAATGGTCAGATTGAAGCCATTAACAAGACCCTAATTAGGATTATTAAAAAGATAATAGAACTTAACAAAAAAATTAGATTAGATAGATAAGGTAGATCAAGCTCTATAGGCCTATCTTACCTCCATACATACCCCAATGGATCAAACCCCCATTCATACTAACGTATGGAATTGAGATGGTAGTACCATATGAAATTTAAATCTCATAACTTAGAATAGCAATGCAAAATGACTTAAGTCTAACTGAGATGTAGGAGACTCTTCTTAGCCAGCTTGAGCTATTAGATGTAAGATAATTGAGTGTAGCCAATCATACACAAGCTTACTAGTGGTAATTATCTTAATTCTACTTGAAGAAGGTGATTAAACGCAAGTTTGAGATAGGAGACTTTGTGTTAAGGCACGTCACCTCACTATAGGACAAAGAAAAGCTGAAATCCAATTGGGAGGGATCATATGTGATTATAAAAGCCTATCCTAGTAATGCTTATCAATTGATCAACTCTAAAGATAAAGTGCTCTATGACCCTTGGAATTCCATGTACCTAAGGAAATATTTTTCTTGAAAAAAAAATTATCTTCTCTCCTAGTGGCAGATTTTCAAAAGAGAGGTGATGACAAAAATGAAGGGAGAGTCGGTGATGATGTGAAGTGGTTTTGGAGGCCATGGACCTATCTTTCATACTCAAACTCTAAGTGAACCTCAGGAATGCAAGCTTGAGAGTAAGATGGTCAGTCTTAGAGTAATCGGGAGCTTGTTAGGGAAGTCACCCCTCAAGCTAAATGCAAAAGTTAAAGGATAACTTCTTGGAAATCTCTCAAATAGTAAGAACTGATTGGCATCTACGAGTTTGCAAACCTTGGATTTGAAAAGAGAAATGAGATTGCTAAGGAAAAATGAAAGCAAAAAAGAGAGAAAAAAACGGGAGAATATTGGATCGCATGCCAAAGTTAGGAGGTCTAACCTAGTCGCATCTTGGTGCCTTACTAACCAAGAAAAACTATTCAGGAGTAAATATCAGATGGCATTTGTGAGTCTGTAAATATTAGAGATCAACTGACTATGGGAGAATAGCAAAAATAGACCGACCCTTTGAAACAAGTTCCTGAAGTAAACATCACACTAGAGCAAGGGATGAAAGAAAGTCTAGTCGGTCAATCGCCCATAATTTGAGACAAAAATTTCAAAGCTTAGGATAACTCGATCAAGTAGATTGCATCTAAGGAAATGAAGGAATTTGTCTAAAAAATAGGCAAGATCTATTTTTTTTTCTTGTACAAATAAAAGTGCTACTCAATATTTATTCTTCAAATACATGATATAGGCAAAAAGAAAATAAAAGTACATCAAACAAGCAAGGATGTCTCATCCATGATGACTGAAGGAGGACCCAACCTTAGAACCTATGAGGAAACGATGATGAGTCAAGTATGAGGATAAAGAACTAGTGCCTAAATGGCTCAATCTAAGAAGGATAAAAGGTTCTCAATCTAGTCCAAACATGATGTGCTAATTATTTAGCTCACAATTAGATCCACTAGTCAAGCCATCAAATTTGTAACCTCAGCCTCAAGTTTCAAAAAAAAAAAATATCCTTGCACTAGGAGCTTGTACATGAACTCAAAATTGGGCTCCTAAGTCTAGCTCCAAAAAAACTTTATGAGCTAATTTGTTGGCTCTTTGCTTCTAAACTTTGAGCCAAAAATATATATGGAAAACAACTAGTAAAATAATTTTCTATCCTTTATTTAGAATGACCAATACATTCTTAGAATAATCAGAATAATTCAATAGTGCTGGCAATATTTGTCAAAAGAACAATCTTCTCTATGTTTCAAATTGCGCTCGAGGACATCACAACCTTGCCTAATCAAATTAATCATAGTTCCTTCATAAGACGACATTAATAAAGAGAGAGAGAGAGAGATAGATAAGCCAAATACCAAGCTAGATAGCCTTGGATCTCAGAAGGATGGTCCTTTGCAGGGTTAGAAAAGAAGATACAGTAGCACCTAAAGACTGAAGTCCCAAATAGGAGACTTAAGAGGGGGGTGAAATATGTTTTATAAGAAATCTTAACTTTTGAAAAATTAAAAATTAATTCAAACCACATCCAACCATAATAATGGAAGGGTGTAAAATATAAATAGAGAGGTAGAGAAAGTGCAAACCAATATATATAGTTTGGTGACTAACCATGCCTACTCCATAGCCATTGCCTCAATTTTGAGGACTTCAATCACTCTACAAGTGATGTCATTTCTTTAGGTAAAGCCAAGCCTTTACAAACCTTTGCTCTAACTGAGCAAGTGCTACTTCATACTGGAGCTAACTCTCTCACACTCTTCTAACACCTAGAAGAGCACTCAATCTTCTCCTAACAACCTAAGAGAGTTATAAGGATATAGATGAAAAAATAAAGGGAAAAATCTTACAACAAAGGTCTCTCAATTATTGAAATATAAGGGCAATGAGATATAAAAGATAAAACTTATTTGAGCTCTTGTTGAGGCTAGATAGCCTGGAGCTTGGAACTTGCTCTAAAGATGTTGAAATTTCATTATCTTGCTAAGCAAAAAAATCCCAAGAAAATATATAATCATTGGGGAGATAACTAGTCATTTATGGCTATTTTCTATCATGTTTGGGTATTCGATCTTTTAGGTTTGGATGTCTAAACTACTCCAATGGTCAAAACATTCTAGCTATTGAGAGGCGATGTCACAGGCTTGAGCACCTAGACCACAGGTTCGAGCACCTAGAACATAGGTTCGAGCATCCAAACTCTCCACTTTGTATAGTTGAAGTGAAAAATGGATAACTAAAGTTCCAAATAATAGAGAGTGAAATTCTCTATCTAAGAACTTCAACCATCTAAATCAAAATGTTTGGCTATTCAAACCTATCAGTTGAAACCCAATAGTATTCTAAGATTTATGGGCATCTAAACCATGAGGTTCTGATATCGGAAGCTTACAAAAATCCTGCACTAGGTTATCTATAACTTCAACCCATTGACATCAACTTAGAACTTATCTTGGATAAATGATAAGCCAGTAAAGACATTCTAAGTTAATTTAGAGTACCAATTAGGGCTCAAATAAGTAAAAATTAAATCCTCGGTTCGACAAAAATGAAAAGCTAAACCTATGAGTTTGGAGTTGATGTTCCACTTTGAGTATGTTTGAGTTTTTATCTTGATCTTCAAACTTTATCTTCAAATTATTATCCTATTTATCTTCAAGTTATTATCTTCATTATCCAATGAGTTTTATCTTGAGACTCAATTTTTCTTGAGTTTGGATTATCATTAATAATCTTGAAGCTTATTATAACTAGAAAAACTTGTTAAACTCTATTTTGATCATCATCAAAATCCAAAGGACAACAAAGATTACACCAAATTTGCTTCAAAAAGTTAGCGGTAGCCATCCATGCCAAAGCACCTTAGCTTTATCTATGGCACAAAAGAAAGAAAGGAAAGAAGTATCACTATATCATCCCCACACATCGATAGATTGGATAGGCATTGTAGAGTTGAAATCAACCACTAAGATAGCTAAAGACATTGAAAAATAACTTCAAAATAATAAATAAAAATTAAGGGTGATTTAAGTACATAGTCTGAAATTGTGGCAACATAACTTTCAACAGGTGTAAGCCCCTGTTAATTATCTTGCTAATTATTAGAAATCTTCTAAAATAAGAAACCTAGTTAATAAAATAGAGACACAAAAAAAATTATAATTTGATTAATTTAAGAACGGGATTATATGACTTAAGTAAGGATATACCCTTATTTTATAATTTTAAATAATTTAAATTTATCATCATGAAATAAGAAAGGGAATGGAAGAGGCTTATTGCTCACCACTACCCCACTCTTGTGCACTTGACCTAATAGAATTTGATTTAGATGGGTATTTAGTTTGATTCTTAGTGAATACTAATAACTTCACTAGATTTTAAGGTGTGACTGACTGTCTTGACTTATGTTAATTTACCTTATTAAGATTTGAAGTATCACTAATGACTTTCTGCTTATTGTCAGTTGACTTCTTTTGATTTTCAGTTCAAGAGATTAATTAGTGGCCTTAGTTTATACTAATTATTTCAAATTTGATAATTGACAACCTCTTGTCTTGTTGTCGATTAGATTTGAAGTGTCACCAACAAATTTTGAGCTTATATTGGCTGAGTTTAAAGTGTGACCGATGACTTTATATTTGTTGTCAATTGACTTCTTTTGAATAAGGAATTTGGCTAATTAACTAAGCGAGTTCAAGTTTGCCATAGTTCAATTCAAAATGGTTAGTGGCATTGGCTTATGCTAACCATTTTTGATTTAATAATTGATTTGGCGTATTGTGATTAAGTTTGAAGTATCACCAATAGCCTTTGAGTTTGTGTTGGCTAATCTTGAAGTGTGACCGATTGCATTATGTGTATTGTTGGTTAACTTCCTTTGAACATATTGTTGTCTAATTAACTAAGAGAGTTCAATCTTGCCTTTAATTTGATTCGAGTTGAAGGAATGATTAGTGCCTTGGGCTTATACTAATCATCCTCAATTTGATAACTGATGACCTTTCTTGGCTTGTGTTGATTAAGTTTTGAGTATTATTGATGATTTTGAGTTTGTTTTCAACTAACCTTAATTAATTTGAATTTAACTTGACCTAGACTTGGTTTTGGTTTAAGTTTGATTTGGTTCAATCTGAAGTTCAAATTTGATTTTGATTTAAGTTTGATTTGGTTTAGTTTAGCGTTCAAAACTTAATTTTGATTTAAGTATGATTTGATTCAATTTGATGTTCAAAACTTGATTTCGATTAAATTTGATTTGATTCAATTCAATGTTTAGAATTTAATTCTAATAAGGTTTGATTTGATTCAATTCAATGTTTAGGACTTGATTTTGATCAAGTCTAATTTGATTTAGTTCAATGTTTAAAACTTAAATTTGATTCAAGTCTAATTTAATTCAATTCGATGTTCTAAACTTGATTTCAATCAAGTTTGATTTGATTCAATTTGATATATAGAACTTAGTTATGATCAAATATGATTTGAATCAATTTAATGTTTAGGACTTAATTTTGATCAAGTCTGATTGATTCAATTTAATATTTAAAACTTTATTTCGATCAAGTCTAATTTGACTTAGTTTGATGTTCAGAACTTGATTTTGATCATGTCTAATTTGATTCAGTTTGATGTTTAGAACTTGATTTTGATCAAGTTTGATTTGATCCAATTTGATGTTCAAAATTTGGTTTTGATCAAGTTTGATTTGATTCAATTTGAGTCAGGTTCGACCTTATGTTATATCTCTGTCAAGCCTCAAACTTGGTCCTTAATAGATTTTGGATTCGACCCTTATTAGGTTCTTATTAGATGCTTAATAAATCTTAGATCCAATTCTTGTTGAATTTTTATTAGATCCTTAATGAATCTTGGATTCAATCTTTATTGGGTTCTTGGTAGATTTTTAATAGATCTTGGATCTGACCCTTAATAGGTTCTAATTGGATCATTATTGGATCTTGGATTTGACACTTAATGGATTCTTATTGGATACTTAATGGATCTTGGATTCAATCCTCAATGAATTCTTATTAAATCTTTAATGGATCTTAGACCTGATCTTGATTGTATTTTTATTTGATCCTTAATGGATCTTGGATCCAACCTTGATTAGATTCTTATTGGATCCTTAATGGATTCTGGATCTAACCCTTGTTGAGTTCTTATTGAATCCTTAATAGATCTTGGACCTAACCCTTAATAGATTCTTATTGGATCCTTAAGGGATCTTGGATCAACTCTTATTAGGTCCTTGATGGATCCTTAATAGATCATGGATCAACCCTTATTGGGTCATTGATAGATCCTCAATGGATCTTAAATCCAACCCTGATTTAGCTCTTATTAGATCTTTAATGGATCTTGAATTCAACCCTGATTGAATTCTTATTAGTTCTAGTTTCAACCCATTATGGGTTTGAGTTCGACCCATATTGGATCCTTATTCAAACCTTAATGGACTTGGGTCAAAGTCCAAGTTGATTTTGGTTAGGTTCGACTTGATTCTAGTTTATATTTTACCTAGTTCTGGTTCAAGTTCAACCTAGTTCTAGTTTAGGTTTGACATGATTCTGGTTTAGGCTTGACTTGGTTCTAATTCGAGTTTGACCTAGTTCTGGTTTAGGTTCGACTTGGTTCTAGTTTAGGTTTGACCTAGTTTTGATTTAGGTTTAACCTAGTTTTGAATTAACTTTGGCCTAATTTTGATTTAGGTTCGACCTAATTTTAACCTGATTAGGGTTTGGTTCAAACTCAGTTTAACTTGATTAGGGTTGATTCGAACTTAATTTGATTTTATATTGACACAATTTGAATCCGATTAGGGTTAGGTCTGAACCGATTTGATTTGGATTGACTTGATTAGGATCTAATTAGGTTTGGGTTTAACCTAATTTAACTTAGGTTGACCTATTGGAACCCAATTGAGCTTGAGTTTAGACCAATTTAATTCAAGTTGACCCGATTTGAACCCAATTAGGATTGGGTTAAAACCAATTTGATTTAGATTAATTCAATTTGGATTTTGGTCTAGTTCTGTTTGAATTTTAGTTCATTTATTTGATTAATTTAGGTCTATTTTGTGGTATGTTCTAGTCAAATAAGTTTAACTTAATTAGTTTACTTAATGTAGTTGAATCAACTTCCTTTAAACCTAATTAAGTCAATTGATTTAATCGATTTATGTTATTCAATTTGCTTAATTGATTAGAAAGCCCTCGGCTTTCAAAATGACTTTGGACAAGCTCATGGGTTGACTCTAAGTCGATTTGACTTCTAAGCAAGCTTGTAAGTTACTCCTTAGTCGAGACTTTTAGGTGAGCCCACGGATTGATCTTGAGTTGAATTTGATTTTTGGACGAGTTTGCGGACTGACCCTAATCTGAATTGACTTTTAAGTGAGCCACAAGATGACCATGAGTTAAAATTAGCCTTCGAGCAAGTTTGCGAGGTAGTTCCAAACTAGATTAACTCTCATGTGAGCTCACGGGCTGTCCTTGAGTCTAAATTAACTTTTAAGTGAACCTACAAACTGGTCTTAAGTCAAAATTAGGTTTTAGGTTAGCGTGTAAGTTAGCTCTAAATTGATTTACTTTCAGGTGCGCTTATCGGCTGACCTTGAGTCAAAATTGACTTTTAGATGAGTCATAAAACTGGCATTGGGTTAAAATTGGCTTTTAAAGTGGTCTTAAATTAGATTGATATTTAGATAAGCCCACGAACTAGTCTTGAGTTGGAATTGACTTTTAAGCTAGCCCACAAGATGGTTTTGAGTCGAAATTGACTTTCGGCGTTAAGTCAGAATTGACTTTCGGTGTTAAGTCAGAATTGACTTTCGAGCGAGCTTACAAACTAATCCTAAATCAGAAATTAATTTTTGGATGAGCTCACAAATTGATCCTAAACTGAATTGACATTCAAGCGAACTAACGGACTGACCTTAAGTTAGAATTAACTTTTAAATGAGACTACATACTAATTTTAAGTTAAAATTAATTTTTGGATAAATCCACGAACTAATTTTAAACAAAATAACTTTTCAGTGAATATATGAATTGATCCTAAATCGATTGATGAAAAAAATATTTTTTTCTTTTCTTCTTTTTATCTTACAGCAAATTTTTTTCTTCTTCTTGTGCGGCTAGAGCTAACTTTTTTTTTTCTTTTAACCTTTTACCTTTCACACCTGATTTCCCAACCAAAATCCTTTTTTCAAAAATTTTTTTCTTTCTTCTCGGCTGCCGAGTAATCCCAACTATCCTTTTTTTAATTTCTTTTTCTTTTGCCTTCTTTCTTCTCTTCCTCCCGAATTCTTCTATTTCCCCTCTCTTTTTCTATGCACACCCAAAGTCGAGCACCCTTCATTTTCTTCAAGTCTATGGCAGGATCCGGCCATCTCCGGCTGGACCCAGCCCTTATTGGCGACGGACGACCAAACCATGACCCGATTGGCCGCATGGCAGCGAGAGAAAAGCCAAAGTGGGGAGGTGCAGGATCGGCCTAGGTTGCGACCTTAGGAGAGGGGAAGCTTCGATCCAAGCTCAGTCTGACGATGAGAAGGTGGGCTGGGAAGAGTTGAAGGCCGGCAAGGATGTAGCCTAGCCTTCGGTGAATGGTGTGGGTGGTCAGAGCGGGGGGAACGGGCGGCGAGGAGGCGGCCCAGCCTCTGGCGATAGTGCGTGTGCGCAGAAGGCCGGTGGTCTTTAGGAGAAGCTTCTCAGCAGCTACGACGGCGGTGGCACAGGGAAGGCCACTATTGGGCTGATGAGCGGACCCGATTATGGTGGGGCGGTTTGTCTGGAGGTGATGGCACCGAAGTCGGCAGCAACAATGGCGAGCATCTGGTGTCACCAGGAGTACCTGATCTTCGAGAAGCCATGGAGGAAGAGGATGGTACCAGAATCGCCATTGCCAGCATGGGAGATGTGGAGGCCGCTGGAGATGGACTGTGGGGATGCATGAGCTGGGCCATATTAGAGCACTATGGAGGAGCAGCATCAAGTGGGCAGGCTGTCTACGGGTGGTGGGAGCCAGAGATGCGAGAGCCGACGAAGGGTATGGAGGGACCAAACTTGGAGCGACAGGGCATGAGACGAACCATCTCCACCGTGGCAAGCTCGGTCTCGAGGTGACCAAAGTCAGCCTGAGACATGTCCTTGACCCTGTACAAGGAGCGCCATCGAGACTGAAATAAAATTATTTATTATTATTATTATTATTATTATTATTATTATTTACACCTTTAGCTTTTCTGCTGTTTATTTTTTCTTTTTGTGTTCTTATCCCCTCCTGTTTGTTTTGCGGGATGATATTTTTAATAGGCATGGGAGAGATCGACTGAATCAGATCGCATAATCCAGAATTTGAATAGAAGATCTTATATTTGGATTGGGTGAAAGATTGTTGCGGATGAAGAGGTTTGAAATTTATACCTATTCACAATACCGAATCTATGGCGTATTTACAATTTTTTGTTTCAGAGACTGAACGGTAATTTTTCATAAATCAGGGACTCCTATGTAAAATTAGTTATAAGATTTTTTTGTAAAGTTTTGAAATTTTGGAGTTTTTTAAAAAAATTTTTAAGGATTTATGTATAAATTTTGGATTTTGGGAAGTTAATTTATAAATTTCCTTATTTTGGAGGTTTATCTATAAAATTTCAAATATTTCTCCGATATCATTAGAAACAGTGAGAATCTTCTAGTTTTTCGTAAGATGCTCATAACTAAGATGTTCTATTCAAAAGTGATGTTATTTCTGTCAAGAAAGAAAATATTTTTTGAATCCTTAAACTCATTAAAAGTGGCTCACTTTTTCTAGGATCGACAACATCTCCCCAAGAGAGAAGAAAAATATATGGATAGTCGGGTTCCAATGTTCTATCGCAACATAGAGGAGAGCTCAATCCAGTCATAGATCATTCAACATCAGAAAATTTACATAGATGGCAAGGAATTGGTAGAAAATTAGAAAGTACTTCAAGGATTTCTTAATCCAAAAATGACAATTGAAGCAATATTTCTTAGGAATATCAGGAATTGCATACAATAATTTAGAATTAGGGTAGACTCTTTAGAGAGAGAGAAAAAAAATACCTCCAGTGCAATAAGTCGATAGCAATGAGAGCTAGTTGGCTCCCAATGAGATGTCGAGATCAGGAAACAAATCTAGATTCATTATCAATATCAACCAAGAAGACAACAAAAAGGAAAGTTAGAGATACCTTTCATTGAATAGAAGAGATTCTAAATTCAAAAAAGAAAGTATGACCAACTCCAAAAATAAACCCACAAAATCAATATCAATTTGGAAGCAAAAATCAAGTCAAGTATTTGGAGTTTTCCTAAGATTTGGGTGCCAAAAATTTGGCACTCAAATTTATAAGTAGGAACTGAGAGTTTAGCATGCCCAAAAAAAAAAAAAATCAGGTGTGTTTGAGTCAATTTTGTGACCCAATTTTGGTTTTGAATTCTGTAAGAATTAAAAGTAAACATCAAGTTTAATTCATGATGGATGAGGATCCAATCTGAAATAAATATGGGCCAAAATTTCAAATACTAAATCAAGCCCAAATAAGAAGGCCCAATTTAAAATAGGAAAAAAAAAAAGAAAATCAAGCCCAAATTGGCTCATGTTTAGATGACCAAAACATCAAAGGTTCAGATGCCCAAACCTCATACACATGCACAATCTACAAATTTAAAAATAAATTCTTTGAATCCATCAAAGATCAACAAGATTTTTTAGGCAAGAAAGGTTATAATCTTGGAATATATCAACATGGAGTTCAAATGTGAAGCTTATGATAAGAGAATACTTATCAAATCTCCAATTTGGGTAAGTGGAATCTAATTTGGAACAAAAAAAGATCGGAACGATTGAGCTCAAATTGGCCTATGTTCAGATGACCGAACCCAAAGGTTCCCAAAGGTGTAGGTACCTGAACCTTATAGACTTCTCTTTGAATCTAGTCCGTGTTTGGATGATCAAACTCTAGTGGTTCAAGCACTTGAACCTTGTAGATTGGAAAGAAATCTATAGAAACATAAATAAATCTTATTGAATCCATCAACAATGATAGGATTTTCAAATAAGAAAGGTGTAAGTTTGAAATATATCAATACAAGATTAAAATGTAAGGTTTATGGCAAGAATACATTCATCAATTCTTCCAATCAAATTTCAATAACTAAAATTGGAGATCCTCTCAAAGCTCTATAAAAAGGGGGTTAGGGCATACGAATTTTATAATAATTCATAGATGATCTGTGGGCAAATTCTACACGAATTGAAGAAGAAGTTTTGAAGAAGATCTTGTCAAATAGGAGGAAAGCAAGAAAAAGTCAACAAGTGAGTGAAAAAGATGTAAGATTTCATCCCTTTCTTTCGTCTTTTCTTTTCATCCCGTCTTCACTTTATTCCCTATGTGGTTTTGTATTCTCACACTTATTATTATTGCTACCCTCTCTTCCTCAAGCCCTGTGGTCACTGTGACCTTGTTCTCTGTCAACCGCTGCATGTTCTCAGTAGCTTGAGTTCGAATGGTCGAATCTAAAAGAAGTGAACGTCTGAACCCCATCATGTGCCTCTCCTTTATTTACCAACACCGTAGCCATCCACATCTTTGCATTTGCAAATCTCCACTATCAAATGTGGTCACCTATGGTCCTCTGTATGATGGAAGATCTCCACTAATATCGCAGCCACCCGCAATCCTTCATATGATGGTGGATCTCCACTAACAATGCAGTCATCCACGACCCTCCATATGATGACTGATCTTCACCAACACTGCGGCCACCCATGATCCTCTATATAATGGCAAATCTCTATCAACACCGTGGCCATCCACGGCCCTATATATGATGGTAGATCTCTATTAATACTGTAGTCACCCGTAGCCCTTCATGTGATTGCAGATCTCCACTAATACTGTAACTACCCATGACCCTCCATATTACAGTAGATCTCTACCCACATTGCGGTGACCCACGACCCTCCGTATGATGATGGATCTCCACCAACACCATTGCCATCCACGACCCTCCGTATGATGGTGGATCTCTACCAACACCATTGCCATCCGCAGTCCTCTATATGATGGTGAATCTCCACCAACATTGTGCCCACCCACAATCCTTCATATGATGGTGAATCTTCACCAATAATATGGCCACCCAAAGCCTTTCATATGATAGTGAATTTTTACCAACATCACAATTACCCACGGTCTATAACATCGATAAATTTACATTACCATCACAGTTACCTACAGCCTCATTCATCACCATGGCATCATGTCGAAGAAGAATCAATGATGAGAACCTCTTGAGTTAACAATGAGTATGAAAGTGAGAACAAGTATAAGAACGAGAATGAAATAAAATAATAATTAAAAATCTTAATAAAGTGATTTAGGGTTAGCCTATAGTCTTTCTTGATAATCAATTAACTTAGGGCTAGCCTGCGATTTTACCTTATAATCAATTGACTTAAGACCAGTATATAGTTTCATCCGAAAATCAAGATGGTTTAGGACCAATCTACTATCTCACCTAAAAATTAAGATGGTTTAGAGCCAATCTGTAGCTTGTCCGAAAACCAATTAACTTAGGGCTAGCCTATAGTATCGTTTGAAAGTCAAGATAGTTTAGGGCCAGTATGTGGTGTCTCCTGATACCAATCCGACCTATGGTCAGCCTGCGGTCTTATTTGAAAGTCAAATAGTTTAAGGTTAGTCTGGAATCGTGCTCGACAACTAATCTAACTTAGGGCCAGCTTGCGGTCTCGCTTGAAAGTTAGATGATTTAGGACCAGTTTGCAGTCTGCCTAATAACCAATCTGACTTAGGGCCAGCTTGCGATCTCATCCAAAAGTCAAATGTTTAGGACCAGTCTGCGGTCTCATTTGATAACCAATATGATTTAGGGTCAGTCTATGGTCTCACCCAATAATTAATTTGACTTAGGGCTAGCTTGCAATATTGCCTGATAATCAATCCAACTTAGAGTTATCTTGTAATCTCGTACGAAAGTTAAATGATTTAGGGTCAACCTATGGTCTTATCCAAATATCAAAATGATTTAGGGTTATTGTACGGTGTCACCTGAAAGCCAATTTGGTCTTATAGCCAACTTGTAGGCTCACTGTAACATCACTATGGCAACTCAAAGGCTCCCTAAACCTCGAATCACAAATAAAATTTTATTTTAATTTAAAGTACGCTATCAGATATTATGAGAACATGACTTCCAATAGACACAAGCCCCAATTGTTAATTACCTTGATAATTGTAAAGAACTTCCAAAAATGTGAAACATACCTAATAAAATAAAGACACAAAAAAGAAAAAGGAAAAAGTATTTGATTAATTTTAAGAAATGATACATGGTGTAAGCAAAGGTATGCCCTTAGTTTACAATGAATTTCAACATGAAATTATAGAAAATATGAAAAAGATGAAGAAAGGGAAAGAGAAAGGCGTGCAGAAGAAGCTTTAATATGTGCTGTTGCTTCGCTCCCTTGCACTGGACCACATGGCATCTAACCCAAATCGATTTAGTCTTTGGCACGTGTCGATGACATCATCTGATGGGATGTGAAAAGAAATGGGACAAGTTCGACGTATTTCCAATAGCTTTGAACTTCGGCGATAATTTCATTAGATGGTGTTGTTGGTGGCTTGTCAAGATTGGACTAAAATATTTTTGATAACTTTGAAATTTGGTGAAAACTTTATGATTTGAAGTATTTTCATTAGTTAATAAGGTATTAGTGATAACTTTATTTGAGTTAGAGTGTTTTCATTAGCCAATAAGGCATAGACGATAACTTCTTTTGGTTTGGTAGCATCACCAACAGCTTATAAGGTTGGGTATAGCTCTAAGAATTACATTGTGAATTGGTTTTGGAGTTGACTGGCTTGAAGAGCATGCCACTGGTTTTGGGGTTGGCTAGCTTGAAGGAGGTATAGTCAACTATTTTTGAGGTTGACTAGCTTAAAAGAGTGGGTCATCAACTACTTTTAGGGTTGACTAACTTGAAAAGCACATCATCAATTACTTCTGGGATTGACTAGCTTGAAAAATGCATCAACAACTAGTTATGGAGTTGACTAGCTTAAAAGGGCGTGTCGTCAACTGCTTCTGAGGTAGAGTAGCTTGAAGGATGTATTATCAACTGCTTTTGGGGTTGACTAGTTTAAAGTGTGACCAATAGCTTTGAGCATATTATTAGTTGACTTCATTGATTTGGTAGCATCACCAATGACTTAGGGGGTTGGGTATAGCTTTGAAGTATGACCGATAGCTTTGAGTGTGTTGGCGATTAACTTCTTTGGTTTGACAGTGCTAGCAATGGCTTATGGAGTTCAATATAGCTTTGAAGTGTGATTGACAACTCTGAGCATATTGATAATTAACTTCTTTGATTTGACAGTATCACCAATGGCTTATGGGGTTGAATATAGCTTTGAAGTATGGTTAACAACTTAGAGCTTATTGGTGATTAATTTTTTTGGTTTGACGACATTACCAATGGCTTATGGGGTTAGATATAGCTTTGAAGTGTGGCTAAAGACTTTTGTAGCACACTAAGTGAAACTCTGTTTGATCTTATTTAGTTTTATTTGAACAAATTTTGGTTCAAGTTAGGGTGGTAATATCACCCATTTTTCATGGTCTTGGAGTATTGCCAAGGGTTCAGCAAACCCAGTAGAACTCAATTTGACCCTATTTATTTTTGTCAAAACTAATATAGTTTGGATCTAAGTTTGATTATATTTAACTTGAGTCAAGTTTGGCCTTGTGTTAGACCTTTGTCGAGTTCGGTTTGCATCTTGATAGACTTCGGTTCAAGTTCAAGTCAATTTAATTTAACTTGATTTTAGTTTAAGCTTAGTCTGGCTTGGTTCTGGTTTGACTTTAAGTTTATCCTTTTAGTTTGGACTTGACTTAATCCTATTAGGATTTGATTTGAGCTTAGTTAATCCAAATTAGATTTGATTTGAGCTCAACTTGATTTCAAATTAACCCATCTTGAGTCTAATTAGAGTTGAGTCTGAGTTTATTTAGTTTAGGATAACTTAATTTGGATTTTTGGAGTCCAGCTTGATTTAGATTTTAGTCTATTTGTTTCACCAATTTAAGTCCATTTGACCTTTGTCCATTTATTGTAATTGAGTTACTTTATATTAATTGATTTGATTTGAAGGTACTTAGCTATTTATAATAATTCTAGGTAGACCCATAGCTCAGCTTTAAATGTACAAACCCAAAGGTTGGCTTAGTTTGCGAGCTCAATAGTTAGCTTAATGTGAGCCCGAGGGCTAGCTGGGCATGGGTTAGAAGACTTACTTAGATGTGAGCCCAAAGACTAACTAAATATGAGTCAGAAGGCTGGCTGAGTGTGAATCCAAAGGCTAGTTGAATGTGAGTCCGAAGGCTAACTTGGATGCCAACCTGAAGGTTGGCTAAGGCATAAGCCCAAAAGCTAGCTTGGATGTGAGCCCAAAAGCTGGCTAACTGCGAGCTTGAAGGCTGGCTTGGATGAGTGTGAGCCCGAAGGTTCACTAAGGTGCAAGTCTAAAGGCTAGCTAAGTGCGAGCTCGAAGGCTAGCTTGGATGTGAGCTCGAAGGCTCCCTAAGAAACTAGCCAAAAGGCATAGTTAAGTGTGAGCTTAAAGGTTGGCTTTGGATTGACTAAGTTTGAGCTCAAATGTTGACCAAGTGCAAGTTCAAGTGTTGGCTGAGTGCGAGCCTGAAGACCAATTAAGTGCAAACTGAAAGGCTGATTAGGTGCAACCCCAAAAGCTAGCTATATGCAAGCCCATAGGTTGGCTAGGGTGCAAGCTCCAAAGCTGGTTTAGTGTGAGCCCAAAGACTGGCTAAGTGCAAGCCCGAAGGCTAGCTAAGATGCAAACTCAAAGGCTAGCTAAGGGCGAGTTTGAAGGCTAGTTAAATATAAGCCCAAGGGCTGACTAAGTGCAAGCTCGACGACTTACTGGGAGCAAACCAAAAGGCCGGTTGGATGCGAGCCTAAAGACTGGCTATATATGTGAGCCTAAAGGCTAGTTAGGGTGTGAGCCCAAAGACTAGCTTAGTGCGAGCCCAAATACTGGCTAAGTGTGAGCCCGAAGGCTAGTTAGGATGCGAACTTGAAGACTGACTTGGTGCAACTAGGTTTCATCATCTTCGAGGAGACTGCAAGTGGCCACGATGATATTGAGAGTCTACCATCTTTGAGGAGTCATGAGTGGTCAGGGTGACGTTGAAAATTTCAAGGGGTTCCAAGTGGCTGCAATGATGGTGGAGCTCTATCATCGTGCCAAGGACCATGGGTGACTACAATGCTAAAAACTCTTCTTTTTTATTATTTTACGAATTTTTTTTACACAATAATTTTTTTTTGCCTATTTGCTCCTCTTCCTCAAGCTTGAAATCCCTTCTTCCCTATTTTGGCCAAAATTTCCTTTTTCTTTTAGCCAACAAGTTTTTTTAATATATTTTTCTTATCTTCTTCTTCAAGATCCCATGCCCCCCTATTCTTCTTCTTTCTTGTCATGACCAGGCCATCGTGGTCCAGTCTCTTCTTTGCTCAGATCTAGCTATTTTCCAACCAAATTTGGTCATTTCTCTCGACGAAGAGGTGGGTTGACATCCAAGGAGGTGAAGGTAGTGATCGAGTGGCATCTCGTGGGTGGCTGGAGGCGAAGGTGGCTCGGCGATGGTGGAAAGGAGGCTGGGGCAGCATGAGAGGAAATCGGGGATGGTTGGCTGGGCGAGAGGCAACTTGACTATAGGTCATTTGTGGTGCAGGTTAGTGATCATTGGCAGGAGTCATTGCCAATGGTGGGAATGGGTGGAAGTTCGACCAGCATGGTAGCAACAATGGTGGAGGTGCAACAAGTCCCTCAAAAATTTTATTTACAAATAAGTCCAAATATTATTCTTATTTATAAAGTTTTTAAGTCTGATTGAGACCTATATTTGAGACATAATTTAGTGCCATATAAGTTTTAATTTTAATCATATTCTAATTAAATTTGATTGTGGCAAAAATTATCTCAAACACCCAATGATCAATTGACTTAGGGTCGGCCTTTGATCTCATCCGAAAGTCAAGATGGTTTAAAACTAGCCTATGATCTCATCTAACAACTAATCGACTTAGGGCTTTCCTGCAATGTCATCTTATAATCAATCAACTTAGGCCCAGCTAGCGGTCTTGCCCAACAACCATTCTGACTTAGAGTCAGCCTGTAATCTCATCCAAAAGTCAAATGATTTAGGGTCAGCTTATAGTCTCACCTAACAACCAATCTGAAATAGGACCAATATGTGGTCTCACCCTAAAGTCAAATGATTTAGGGCTATCTTGCAATCTCATCCAACAACTAGTTCTACTTAAGACTAGCTTACGGTATCACCCGAAAGTCAAATGATTTTGGGCTAGCCTGTGGTCTCTCTCGATAACCAATCTGACTTAGAACTAGCCTGTGGTCTCGCTTAAAAGTAAAATAGTTTAGAGTCAGCCTGCAATCTCATCTGACAATCATTTCGACGTAGGACTAGCCTACAGTTTTATCCGAAAGTTAAATAGTTTAGGGCCAACCTACAGTCTCATCTGAAATACAAATGATTTAGGGTCATTTTGTGATCTTGCACTACAACTAATCTCACTTAGGACCCACTTACGGTCTTGTTTAAAAGTTAAATGATTTAGGACTAGCTTATGGTCTTACTCAAAAGTCAATTTAAACTTATGGCTAGCTTGTGGGTTTACCATAACGTCATTATGATAGCTCATAGGCTCTCTAACAAAATTAATTAATATGAATCAATTAAATTGAGGTAACTTAATCACATTAAACTCAGCTAGAGGAGATAAACAAAATTAAGTTACCTCAAATGGATTACCAAATGGATCTAAATTAATAGAATAA
The DNA here is from genome assembly GCA_005019695.1 of Trichopus zeylanicus subsp. travancoricus. Lineage (NCBI taxonomy): Eukaryota > Viridiplantae > Streptophyta > Magnoliopsida > Dioscoreales > Dioscoreaceae > Trichopus > Trichopus zeylanicus. The sequence goes on along the minus strand of RXID01015809.1, from coordinate 48,573 downwards.
AATGGGCTAAGACTCAAATTGAGTTGGATCCAAAATCCAAATTAAGTTAATTCAAACTAAATCAATTTGGATTTAGACCCAACTAGATCAAATCAAGTCCCAGCCAAATCAAGCCCTACCTGAATGAGTTCAAATAGAACCGAGTCCCACTGGATATGCTAAACCTTTGACAATAGTCCATGACTATGAACAATAGGTGATGTTACTACTCAAACCTAAACTAGAGCTAATTCAAATAGGACTAAATTAGGTTAAAATGAGTCCCACTGGGTGTGGTATAAGAGTCTCTAGTAGCACTTTAAGGCTTTACTCAACTCTACAAGTAGTGGGTAATGTCACTTCAAAATCAAAGAGGTTAATATTGATGCTCTATGGGCTGTGGAATACTTCAAAGATTAATACTGATGCCTCACGTGACATGAAATACCTCAAATCAAATAAATTAATACTAATGTTGCATGGGTTATGGAATAGCTTAAAATTTAAAAAGGTTAACACTGATGCCCCATAGGCTATGGAATATCTCAGAGGTTAATACCAATGCCCCACGGGTTATAGAATACCTTAAACTAAAGAAGTTAATATTGATGCCCCATGAACTATGAAATACTTTCAAATCAAAGAGATTAATTTTGATGCCCCATGGGCAATGCAATACATTAAAGGTTAATACCGATATCCCACAAGTTATGGAATACTGCAAACCAAAAAAGTTAATATTGATGTCTCATATATTATAGAATACTTTCAAAGAGGTTAATATCAATACCTCATGGGCTATGAAAAACCTCAAAGGTTAATTTTGATGTCCCATGTGCTATTGAATACCTCAAACTAAAGAAGTTAATACCAATACCCCATGGGCTATGGAATACTTTAAAATCAAAGAGGTTAATACCGATGCCTCATGGACTATCTAATACCTCAATTATTAACACCAATGCCCCATAGATTATGAAATATCTGAAACAAAAAAAGTTAATATTGATATCCTACAGGTTATAGAATACTTCATAATCAAAGAGGTAATACCGATGCCCCATGGGCTATGAAATACTTTAGAAGTTAATACCGATGCTCTACAGACCATGAAATATATCAAACTAAAGAAGTTAATACTGATACTCCACGGGCTATGGAATACTTCAAAATAAAAAATGTTAATATCGATATCTCATAGGCTATAGAATACCTCAGATACTAACACCAATGCTCTGGGCTACGAAATTTTTCAAACCAAAGAATTTTACACTAATGCCCCACACACTATGGAATACCTCAAGATCAAAGGACCAAAAGTCATCACCAACACTCGAAGCCATTGGAAATACTTCCATCCTACCATGTCCCGCCAAACAATGTCATGTGCCCTCTTCTCAAATCAATCAAATGATACTTTCTTCTTTTCTTTTATCTCGATTTTATTAGTTAGATTTCTTATTTTAGGATATTCCTAACCATTATCAATATAATTAATAACAGTGGCTTGTATCTGTTGAAAGTCAATGTTCACATAATACCTGATAGCACACTTTAAATTAAAATATACTTTGATTTGTGTATCAAGATTGCTTCTTGGAGTCTCCGCCACTCCCAAGATGCCGAAATTGATTGCACAAAGTGCTAGGAACCTAGCTCCTAGAAGTAAAGACATGCTTCAAGTCCACGACATTTAAAAAAAAACTCTTAAATTTTTTTTTGTGGGATCTTCACTTCATCAGTCAAAAAGTAGCACCAACTTAGGACTTTTTTAAAAAAACCTCCACTTGGGAAATATTGAGGTGGTTTGCAATCTCCTTTATAAGAAAGACCCCTTGACCTAACCAGTAGTTGGCAGCCTTATCACTTTTTGCATCCAAAATTTTGCACTCTCTAGAGCCATCATTGCATTTGTATTATCCTAATATGCATGCATTCTCTCCAATACCCTCTTGATGCTTCAATAAAAATTGAGTCAAAATCTTTAAACCATTTGATATGCTCAAATTTTGACTAGTTTGATAATTTTGAATTTTGAGACCCCCTTATAGGAATAGTAGCAGTTGCTTAGACTACAAGAAAGTATCGTGTTCTTTGCGTATCCCCATCAACCCCCTACTTCTTCTCCTTATGTGTGAGGCAATCATAGGCAAGCTTTATATGCCTCTAGACCAATTTGAAATGCCCAATATGTTAAATCAACCTCTTAATCCTTTTCAAAGCTAACAAGTTAGTTAGCAAGTTAATTGGTTCATCCTCAAAGGCAGCCATCAATTCACCCTTGACACGCACTTTATTTTAGCATCTCATCAAGAGAGGGGTATATATAGATACATGTAATCTCAAACCGATCCAATCAACCAAACCCTATGCTTCAAACCTGCACATGATGTCATGATTTTTGAGGACTTTATTTACAAAAGTACCATGTCCCAATCGACATTCTCATGTTTCCAAATGTCTTAAATTTGCATTTTTCAAAAATAGCGATGCTTTAATCTTTAAATTTAGGCTAATCAAGATTTACAAATTTTAGGAATTTATTCATAAGATTATATATTTCAAGAGTTTATTTATAAAAATTTATATTTTTTGATGTAACTAGAATATAATATTTTAAAGTTATTCGCTACAAAATTACATTAAAATAAACTTATTTGTAAAAATTCAATTGTTAAGGGTTTATTTACAAAAATACACTAGGGAAAATGAGTTAGAATCCATTAGAAATCGAGCTGAAAATAGAATGAAAATTTGAAATTTAAAAAAATCAAATTTCAAATTTTTGGGCACCAAAAATCTAATGCTCAGAATATGGAGCATCAAGATCCTGGCATCCTCTTTTTGGTAGGGTGCCAGGAATCTGGCACCTCCCTTTTTGGGCGCCATCTAGCTGGTGTCCCATTTTTTGGTGGGGTGCCAACTAGTTGACACCTTAAACTCCTTCCAACCTTCAATTTTTGGGATTCTCAATCTAGATTAATGATATGGTATAGTCTCCACCACCTAATTCTTGTGCTATAATTAACAAAAAATTTACCTAAAATTGATAGTCAAAATCTCTACTAAATAACTCTTTTCCTATCCTCTAAATACTACCAATGTTCACTAGCAAAAAGACTTCAAAAAATTACACTAAAAATCATCATTTAGCGAGAAAAGTTCTCGATACTGTAATAGAGAAGGAGGAGCTTCATGGTGATCACAAGACTATACTAAGATCCAAAGTCAAATTGCTCATCTACAACAAAGTTCTAACCAAATAACTAATATTTGATCGCCATCCTCTTTGGATGATATAAGTTACTTTTCTCCACTTTCCTTTTTTTATCTTTCTTATTTTTTTATTCTATTTGATGCATTTAGATTAGAATTTTAGTTACTTTTATTATGTTGTATTTGAATTCAATCCTTGAACACTAAAAGGGGGTGGGGGGACATTCGCACCCTCCCCCATTAAGGCGATAAGTAAGTTTTTAGATTTATTTTCTTTCCATAATTTTAATTCTTACGGGTCGGATGTTACTCCAAAGAAACTCATAAATTTTTCTTCTTTTCTCTCTTTCATTTGTAGGTAAACTCGAAGACAAGGTTATTAGGATAAGTATATCCTACGTCTAGTGAAGAGGATCCCATAAATTTTTTGGTGGTCTTACACACTTTGTAGGTCAAGCATGTGAACCATTAGCAGGCACACAAAGAGGAAGTTGAATCAAACCAAACTCAAGAACCAACTCACTACATAGCTCAAAATGAAAATTGAGCCACAAACTGACTGGTGAGACCTATAGCACTGTCCCACATGCTCATAATCGATACTACATTTTGTGATAATGAACCCTTGTACTTGATCAAATTTTCTTCAAATATAGAATATTCAGCACCTTAGTTATTTCATTCAAACAAGAAATCTATAGCTAGTTTGCGCAATAAATAAATATTTTTAATTAAATATAAATATATAAATCTATATATAAATACATTACCTATACATAAACACTGTGTTCTCAATATACTACAATATAAATATGTCACCCAATTTATAATCATGTATAAATATTTCAAATAATATGTCAACACTTAGACTATATAAAATTTCATGTAGCTAAAATATGCAATATATTCTAAGATAATTTGGCCTTTGTAATTCCGATAATGACCAAACCTTATATTTGATGATTTCTTCTTGAGTTATAGCTTGTAGCCAAGCCAAGTTCAAAATAAAGTTTAAGATTGTTCAAAAACCTTAAGAGAATATGGATATAAAGATAATCATGAAGATTAAGTCATAATGGTGGATCAATGAACGTGACATGAAGATATGAAGATGGCTTGAAGATAGCTCAAGAGATCAAGTCGACTCATTAGGTTTATAAATTTCATTTTCTTTTTAAGTTGAGTCAAAGATTTAGATTTTGAATACTTTGTTTAGAGCTTTTGGTAAATACTCTAACTCATCTTGGAATGTCTTCACTGGCCTATCATTTATCTAAGATTAGTTTTGAGTAGATGTCAAATAAGACTGAAGTTGCAGTGAACCGGTGAAGGTTTTTCCTATAAACTTCGAATGATCGAACATAACATAAATTTACTAGGTATTACTGATAGCTTCAAATACTTGAACCTCTGGTTTGGAAAACCAAAAATTAGAAACTACAATTTTAGGTTTTTGGTTCTCTGGAAGTTTGGTCTCTCAATTTAGGCTTTGGTCACTAGAAGATTGAAAGTTTGGATGTCTAAACCTTAGGATTGGTCACCCAAATCCATGACATCGGTTATAATAGCTATTTAAATTTGACTATTGGAGTTTTCTGGATAATGAAACCTTCAGATCCAGATGCCCAAACATAGTAGAGAACAACCAGTAATGGCTAGTTCTCTCCCTAATAAATATTTAAGGGCTTGGAGCTTATTCCCAAAAAAAATTTTAGATCTTTGAGTAATCTTTGATAGAGTATACAAGCTTCGATAAGCCCACTAACCTTCTAAGAGATCTAAGCTTAAATCCTCAACTTTCAAATCTTCAAAGCTCTTGTGCTCGATTGAGAGGTTCTTGTAGGAAGATTTTCTTGTAAACTTCATCCTTATTTTATTGTAAACACTCCTAGAATGTTAGGAGTATGAGACAAACAAGACTTTAGATTACAAGTGTTCATTTACTTAGTTGGAGTGAAGGTTGTAGGGGGTGACTCTACCAATGAAGCAACAACTCTAGTGGAGAGTTCAAGTTCCCAAGAGTAAGGTAAGGACTACAGAGTAGGCATAGTTGATCACCAAATCATGTAAAAATCATGGTGCTTTCTATTATCATCTTTTTACATTACACGCTCTTGTGATTGTTTCTTTGCTTATGGACTTGTGATTTTTGAATTGAATTATGAATTAGTGTTTGATCTTAAAAATTATATATTATTTTTAAAAGAACTAATTCAAAACCACACCCCCCCCCCCCCCCCCCCCCCCCCACCCCCCCCCCCCCCCGCTTTCCTTTCTCTTAGGTTAGTTTTGTGGCTATTAATAGGTACCATAGCAAGGTTCTCTTTTTTTTTTTTTTTTATTTAACCACCTACTATCCATTTGGTAATGGACTAGGACTAAGAACAAGACTAAGAATAGGGCTAAAGTTCAAAAAAAATAGTTTGATTATTTTTTGGTGTTTGGATGCTAGTCTAGCTAATACATTGTGTAAATATACTGTGGACCATTTTACCCTTGGATAGATTACTATTGAGATGAAGATCGAAAGAGTAAAGGTAACAGCATTATGATAACTTAGTTTTTTAAATAAAAAAATTATAAAATACCAGTATGGCTATTTTTGTGTCTAGATGCTAGTCTAGCTATTAATAGGCTGGCATTGGTCCTAGTCCATTACCAAACAAGCACTAGAGTTTTATTGATCTATTTTTATGGCCAATTTTTGTATTTTTACCATCTCTTCAAGAGGAACAATCCACTACTAGACCTCCTCTCTTTAATGGTCTTATTTCAAATTTTAGAAGTCTCGTATTAGAATTTTTATAAAAGTCATTGATTATGATCTATGACACATTGTGAAAGATAGACATACTCCACCTACCAAGATAATTGAAGGCGTGAGGGTTCCCAAGCCTAGAGATGAATAGAATAAATTAGATAAGAAAATGGGACTCTTTGAATACTAAGGCTATGAATATTTTATATTATACTTTTGATTTGAATGAATTTAATTGCATTGGTATTTATAAAACAACTCATAATATTTGGTATTGCCTTGAGGTTACCCATAAGGGAACAAGGCAAGTAAGAAAATCTAATGTGAATATATTGGTTAGCCAATATGAACTCTTTCAAATGAAACAAGATGAGTCAATCACTGAAACATTTATACATTTTATTAATATTATTAACACTTTAAAATCTCTCGATAAAATGTATACTAATGAAGAAATGGAGAGAAAAAATTTGAGATATTTTTATATATCTTGATATCTAATGGTGACCTTGATTCAAGAGGCAAAGGATCTCAACAAGCTACCCTTGGAAGAGCTCTTGGGATCACTCATTATACATGAGATGACCACGAAGGATCAAAGCCTAGAAAATGAAAAAAGACAAAAGAATGAAAACCATAGTCCACAAGGTCAAAGAATTTAGTGATGAAATTAAAGAAAATAATAATGAAGAAATGGCTTTCCTCATAATAAAGTTCAAAAAGTTCTTAAAGAAAAAACATATGCCGAGTAGGCTAATTAGAAATGAAAAGACAAACACCATTGATGAAGATGAGGATGTCCCACATGTTTCAAATTCAAAAAGTCCAGCCATATGAAAGAAAATTTCCCCCTCAACCCTCAATCAAAGAAATTCAAAGGGAAGAAGAAGAAGGCAATAGTGGCCACATGGGATGAATTGAAGGCCGATAGTGAAGAAGCAGCAAACTTTTACCTCATAACCATTGAGGATGAGGTATAACATTTGAAGAATTAGAATAAGAATTTGAAGATTTATACTCTAGACATGAAAAGTTGCTCCTCAAGTATTCTTCTTTGAAAAATAAATTAACTTTACTTAAGAATGACTTTGGTGCATTGACATCTTTTAAAGTTTCTTGTGATTGCAAAACTAGTATTGACAAACTTTAAAAGAAGAACTTGGATTTGAAAAAGAAACTTAAAAATTCCTTTTATAGCAATATTACATTAAACATAATTTTAAAAATCTAAAGAAATATTTTGAGTAAATCCAGACTTAGTTTTATATCTTCTTCTAGATCTAAAGGAACCAAGTCTACCATTGTGAAAGTTTCAAACACTACATTTTCACAATTAAAATATAATTATTATTATCAAAGTGGACATGTCTCCACTAGTTTCTTAATAAAGAGAAATCTTTCTTTAAAATAAATTTGGGACCTAAGGGGTTGATTTTAAAAGCCAAAAAAATCAAACTTGTTTGGGTTCCCAAAGCATCTTCTACTTGAGAAGTTAAAGTTAGCGAAGAATGATCCTTGAGCTTTAACTTGTTACATACTTATGATCATTTGCTAGCTGATCCAATAAAAGATAGGATTTCTTCTCTCTATTGCTTTATCTTAAATTACATTCTTGATTCTTATTTTTAATATATTGTTATATTATTCTCTAACCCTATAGAGCCATATTTAAAATAGACTCCAACCCAATGTTCTTGATTTTTTTAGCAATGCTTCCAGTCCAATGATCAAAAATAAAAATGATTTCTTGATAGTAGTTGCTCACAATATATAATGAAGAATCCATCTATATTAGTAGAATTAAGAGAAAAGTGTTAGCTTGGAATGACAACCTTTGAAGGGTAGGAGACAGATTTTGAAACAAAAATACAATTATGAAGAAATATCAAACTCCCAATATAATTCACCAAGAATAACAATCACAATATCATACAAATTTCAATCAATCACAAGTGCAATAATATACATAAAGATAAGAAAAATGCACCATGATTTACATAGTTTAGAGACCAAGTGCTTCTACTCTAGACCCTTGTCTCGCTCTTGAAAACTTCAATTACCCTACTAGTAATGTCGCTTCTTGAGGTGAAGTCAAATCTTTGCATCAAACTCTAAACTGGAGTATCACTTTCTTCGGGTGAATCCAAGCCTATCACTTCCTTAGGGTGAAGCTATGTTTGTACAAATAATTTTGCTCCCATTGAGAAGATATACTCTATACAGAAGATTTTGTATATTCACACTCCTAACATTTAGGAGTATTTACAAGTGAAAAAAAGCAAAAAATTTTACATTTAAACCTCACTACTGTGAGATCAAAATTGGTCACCAAGGATAATGAAGACCCCAAGAAATAATCTCAAAATAACAAATCAAAAGTATAGTGATTTAAGTGCACAATTTGGTATTGTGAAAATATGATTTCCAACAAGAGCAAACCCCTATGGTTAATTACCTGAAAATCATCAGAAATCTCCTGAAGTGAGAAACCTAACTAATAAAGATAGAAACACAAAAGAAAAAAAATTATTTGATTGATATATAAAGAAGGATACATGATTATGCAAGGGTATACCCTCACTTTATATTCTAATAAATTTGAATGCATGAATAACATGAAATAAGAAAGGGAATGGGAAGAACTCGATATTTGCTACTACTCCGCTCCTACATGTTGGACTGTGCAGAGTTTGGCTTGAGTAAGTCTTGATTTGATCATTGGTGGATATCTATATTTGGTTTAGTGGTGTTATCTGATGGGACATGGAAGATAATGAGAGGAGTTTGAAGTATTTTAATAATTTTGAGCTTCGACGATAACTTCATTGGATGGCTTTACAGATAACTTATCAGAATTTGCCTAAAGTGTCTCTAATAGTTTTGAACTTTGGTGATAACTTTGTGATTTGAAGAGTTCATGTTAGCTAATAAGGCATTGGTGATAACTTCATGATTTGAAGTATTTCTAGTAGTCGATGAGACATTGGTGATAACTTTATGATTTTGAAGTATTTCCATAGCCAATAAGGTATAGATGATAACTTCATGATTTGAAGTTTTCATAGTCAATAAAGAGTAGGTGATAATTTTACTAATTTTGAAGTATTTTCATAACTAATGAGGTATAGGTGATAACTTCATTTGAACAAAGCATCATGGATGACTGACAAGCTTGTTCAAGTCTGCCTTAATACAATTTGATTTGATAATGGAGGGCCTCTTAGGTGTGTTATTGATTAAATTTGGAGCATTATCAATGCTTTTGGGTTGGCTTATCTCGAAAGGTGCATCATCAATGGCTTCTAGGGTTGACTAACATCGAAGTGTGACCAATGGCTTTGAGCGTATTGACAATTAACTTCTTTGATTTGGTAGTATCACCAATATATGGGATTGGGTATAGCTTTGAGCTTACTGTTGGTTGACTTTTTCGAAAAAGGTGTTATGGCTAATTGACTAAATGGGTTCAAGCCCAATTAGTTTAGTTTGATTTAAAGCATTTCCAATGATTTAAAGTGTAACTGATGACTTAAAGTATGTTGTCAGTTGACTACGTTTAAATAAAGCATTGTGGCTAACTGACTAAGTGACTTTCAACCTGCCTTAGTTTGATTTGATCTAAAATTCAGACTCGATTTGGTTTAAGTTCAATTTGATTTAGTTCAACATTCAGAACTTGATTTAGGCTCAAGTTTAATTTGATTTAATTTGATATTCACAACTTGATCTTGATTTGAATTTGATTTATTTAGTTTAATGTTTAAAACTCAAATTCAATTTGAGTTTGTTCTAATTTATTTTGGGTTAGGTCTAACCTTATGTTGGACCCCTATCAATTTCTTAATGGATCCTTAATGGATCTTGGATCCAAACTCTTAATGGGTTCTTATTGGATCTTTAATGGGTTTTGGATTCTACTTTTGATGGGTCCTTGATGGATCTTTAATGGAAATTAGATTCAACTCTTAATAGGTTCTTATTAGATCTTTATTTAATATGTTGATGGGTTCAGGTTTGACCCATGCTAGACCCTAACTAGATTTGGATTTGAACCTTAGTAGACCTAGGTTCGAGTTCAAGTCAATTTAGGTTCAATTTAGTTTTGGTTCAGGCTCATTTTGGTTCTAGTTTAAATTTGAGTTTGATTTGACCCGATTAGGGTTCAGTTTGAATTAATTTAACCTCAGTTTGAATTAATTTTATTAAAATTTGGTTTGAGCCAATTAGAGTTTGATTTGAACTTGATTGTTTTTGGATAAACTCAATTTGACTCGTTTGGGATTGGTTTTGAACCAATTTGATTTGGATTAACTCAATTTGGATTTAGGTCCAGTTCAACTTAAGTCTTAGTCCATCTAGTTAATTAATTTAGGTATATTTGAGTTAATTTAGTTTTTCTCATTTACTATCTCTAGTTGAGTTTAATGTAATTAAGTTACTTCATGTTAATCAATTTAATTTGAGAGTACTTAGTTGTCATGATAATTTTGGCTTGGTTCACGAGCACAAAAGTTAGTTTAGAGGTGCTAGCCCGAGGGTTGACTTGATTTGGTGAGCCTGAAGGCTATTCTGGAGTTAGCAGGCCCGAAAACGGACATGAGTTCAACGAGTCTAAAGGCTAGGTGATAGTTGCGACAAATCCAAAGACTGACCTATAGTTTCAATGGGTCCGAAGGCTGACTTATAATTTTAATGGGTCTGAAGACTGGCCTATATTTTCGACAGGTTCAAAGGCTAATCTATAATTGTAGTCGACCCAAATGTTGGCTTGAGTTTAGTGGGCCCAAAGACTAGTCTGATTTTGGCGGGCCTAAAGGTTGGCCTATAATTTTGACGGGTCCAAAACTGTCTGAGTTCGGTAGGCCTTAAGATTGGCCTATAATTTTAGCGGCCCGAAAGGCTAGCTCCGAAGGCTAGTCTAGGTTCGGTGAGCTCAAAGGTTGGCCTATAGCTTTAGCAAATCTGAATTATAGTCTATAATTTTGACAAACTCGAAAGCTGGCTTATACCTTCGGTGGGTTTGAAGGTTGGCCTGAGTTCAGCAGGCCCAAAGACTGACTTTATATTTTAGCGAGTTCAAAGGCTAATTTGGGTCTGGTGGGCTCGAAAGCTGGCATATAATATCGATGGACTTAAAGGCTAACATATAATTTCGGCTGGTTTGAATATTAACCTATAATTTTGGTAAATTTAAAGGCTGACCTATAGTTTTAGTGTGCCCAAATGCTAGCATATAATTATAGCAATCTCAAAGGCTAGCCTACTTGCGGCATGTTCGAGGATTGGCTTGAGTTCAACGGATCCGAAGGCTAGTTGATAATTTTAGTAAACTCGAAAACTAGCCTATATTTTTCGATAGGCCCGAAGGCTGATCTGGGTTCAGTAGACTCAAAGGTTGGCCTAGGTTCGACAAACTCGAAAGTTATCCTATAGTTTCAACAGGCTGAAGGCTGATCTATAATTTTGGTAGACCCGAAAACTGGCCTATAATTTCAGTGAGCCCAAAGGCTAACTTAAACTCCAGTAATTTGCTGACATGTAATATCGTAATGGTGATGAAGTCGATCGATGCGTAAGGAGTGGCGAATGACTGTGGTGGTGATGGAGTCCGTCGACATGTAAGAGAGCCACAAGTGGCTAGAGCATAAAGATGATAGCCGTGTGGGCATGGATGCGATGGAGATGAGTGAAACCATGGGTGATCGCGAACATAAGGGACATGCCAATTCCTCCTTTTTTTTGACCAACAACTCTTTCTTTGCATATATATATATATATATATATATATTCCCTTCCCTTCACTTGTCACGTGGGCTAGGGCAACCTTCTATATTTATTTTTACCTTTTTTTTAGCCCTCATAGTTGGCTTCACAACTTGTTCCTTTGTTTCTTTTTTTCTTTACTTTTCATCCTTCTTCTCGGTCTCTTCTTTCTCACAAGACCTTTCTTTCTCCCCACTTCTACTTTGCTCAACCAGGCGGTGATGGGCTGGAGTTATCCCCAGCAAGATCCAGCTAGATCCGGCTGCAATTAGCAGTGGGAGGCAGAGACGGTGGGCGGATCTCGAAGAAGCTAACGAAGGGTGGAGCTCATCAAAGGGAGGCTGTTCCGTGAGCAGATGTGTTGACGGCGGTAAGGAATGCCTTTGCTCCTCATCTCATGGTTGGGCGGTGAAAGACTGAAGGCTAGGGGTGCTCTGGAGGGTGGCGCGGTGGGAGAGGAGGTTCGACACAGCTGGGTGTAAGAGGCTGTTGGCGAGGGCAGCCGCCATTGCAAGTTAGGAGGGGGGGAGGGACTCGCGGATGAAGATGGCAGTGTCAATGTCATCGATGAGGTTGTGGGGTGGAACTAGCAAGGAGAACACTACATGGCTGAGGTTAGGCGGAGAGGGTAGCGAGAGGCAGAAGCCGCTGGCTGGATGGCCTACTGTTGGAGGCCTTCTGGTGAGGTAGGTCAAGTGCCACTTGCGAGGTCAGTCAGATTGATTGGCAGGTGGTAGGACTATCGGATGATGACAACTGGACATTGGCAGCACGATAGAGTGTAGGCGCATGGGGATATATCACCAAAGGGCAAGCATGAGATAGTGGCACTCGAGATAGCAGTGGTGGTCAGGTGCAATGAAACTGTTACTGTGGGAAGTCAGAGAAAGAAGAGAGAAAGTGGATGGAAAGCTCACATAAAAGATAAGAGCGTTAAGCAGAAGAATTCACTCATTCTCTAATTTTTGATACAATATCTGATCCTTCTCATCATGTTTCACATGCCCATTCCTAGTTCTCAAATTCTCTTCATTCTATTTTTTTTGCTTTTTCTGATGTTAACAAGGTTTATATACAGTTCAAAGAGATGAAGTTAAGTTAGAAATAATCTTTTTTTTACTTAAATTTTTGAATGATGAATGTGACTATGGATGAATATGGATGTGATTGGATAAGCCTCTAGATCGATAGAAATATGGTTTGTTTCTTGAGATTGGATAAGTATCTGGAAAGATATAGATAAATTTGTTTATTATAGATGATAATAATTTTAAAATTATACTTATCTTGGATATTGAATATATAAGAAAATTATTTACACTTTTTTGCAGAAAATTTGGATCAAAAGATAATTCTATAAATTTTAAGGGTCTTTTTGTCAAAAAAATTATTCATGAAATTCTAAAACTTTCAAAATATTTTTTAAATAAAATTTAAACTTATTGACAAATAAAAATATTTGCAGAATTTATTCGCGAAAAGTCAAAATTTTATGGATTTGTTTGCGAAAAGAAATTATTTAAAGGGTTTATTCACAAACTCTAGATTTCGTAAAAATTATATTATAATTATCAATCTTTTGAAAGGTTTATTTACAAATCCTAATTTTGTGGAGGCCAATTTGTAATTTTAAGATTTCATTAGACTTTCTTTATAAAATTTACCTCTTAAGGATCTATTTGTAACAAAAATAAGGTCAGAGACCTTTCCATAAGAATCAATTTAATCTAGGGACCTATTTATAAAATTTTTAGATTTTTTAATTTAGTCAAAATTTTGGATAGATTTTTGGTCCAATTTTGGTTCAAATATTTGTTCCACTCAGTCCACTTTAATTTGATCTTAAATTTCTTAAAAATTTAGGTCCAAATTAAGTTTAATTTTTTGTCAAATTTGCCCGTGATTTAGATTCAATTGAGCCCCACGCTTGAGCCATAATTTAGTGATATATAAGTTTAATTATGATTATATTTTAATTAATTTTGATTATGACAAAAATCATTGCAAACAACTACAAAATCCTCTCAAGTTAGGGATAAGGACTAGAAGATTTGATGTGAATTTGATCGTTTAGATTATTCTTGAGCTAGTAGGCATGGGTAGCTTTAATCTCTTGTCTAAAATAAATATGAAATTATAATAATTTGTTAAGAAAAGGCCAACCATTCCAATTTATATCTTATGGGTCGAAACTAGTAGTTAGAGGTGAAATTCCACAACTAGCTTCACTCTAATGGTCAAAAAAATAACTTTTAATCACATAGAGATTCTGAATCAGATGTCCGTTTGATTAATCGGACATTTGTTTCTATTAAAAACCAAATTGACAAAGTGACCAATCGAGTGTCCATTTATGAAACAGTTATCCAATTCTAACATAAAATCAAGGTTAGTTTTTATAGCTGGTCATCTAGTTTCCAACCGATCATCCAATTATGCTTAGATTCAAAAATTTTGGATCTTCTATTTTGACACAACCATTTATCTGGTTCAGAAGTGGATGTCCAATTTTATTAGAAAAACTCTATTAAGAGTTTCCTACAAAACTTTACATGATAAGTGATCTAAATGATAAATCTCAAAAAAAAAAATAAAAATTCAACATGAATAAAATAAATAAAGTTCTGAACCTATGAACCTTGAGATAATCTTCCATTTTGAGCACTTTGACCTTTCATCTTGATCTTTAAGCTTCAACTTCAAGTTGTCATTCTTTTTATCTTCAAGTTATTGCTTTCATCATCCAGTATGATTTATCTTGAGACTCAATCTTTTACGGGCTTAGATGATTATTGCAAAACTTGAAGTTTATCAAAAACTTAAAAAATTTATTAAGTACTAGTTTGATCATTATCAAAATCCAAAGAGCAACAAAAAGAATAGAGGGCATGTCATTTTTTGGGAATAATAGTAGAGGTAAAATTATAGGTAATAGTACTATTTCTATTGGATCATCTTTAATTAAAAATATTTTTTTAATAAAATATTTTAAGTATAATTTACTCCTCATTAGTCTACTATGCAACAAAGGGTTTCATGTTTATTTAAATCAAAACTTTTCATAGTTAGATATGATGATAATGATGTTGTAGTATTTATTAGTCATTGTAATGGAAATATTTATATTATTAATCAAGATGACTTCAAAAAATAAACATTATTTTGTAGCTCAAGATGATAATGAATGGCTTTGGCATTGAAGGCTTAGACATGCTAGTATGGACACCTTAGCCAAAGTCAACCAGAAAGAACTAGTAAGAGATGTATCCAAAGGCAAATTGATCAAGGATTGTGTATGTAATGCTTGCCAAATGGGAAAGCAAGTGAAGATCTCCCATAAATTCAAAACAATAGTAATTTCAACAAATCGCTATAATTTCTTCTTCTAGATCTATTGGACCAATTGGGACTACAAGTATAAGAGGTAAAATTTATGCTTTTGTAATAGTAGATGATTTTTCTATATTTTCATGAGTTTTATTTCTTACTCATAAAAATGATTCTTTTGATGTATGTTGGATTTTGCGAAAGAGTTCAAAATGAAAAGGGTTACATGATTTCAAAAATTCATAGTAATCATGGTGGTAAAGTTGAAAATCATTCTTTTAAAAAATTATTGCATTGAAAATGGAATTGAGCATAATTTTTTATCTCCACACACACTACAATAAAATGGAGTTATAGAGAGAAAGAATAGATTTCCTCAAGAGATGGCTAGGATCATACTTGATGAGTATTCCTTATCCAAATATTTTTTGACAGAGGTTGTTAACATGACGTGCTATATCTTGAATCAAAGTTCTATTCGTCCTATTCTTGATAGAACCCTATTTGAATTATGGAATGACAAGAAGCTGAATATTGCATATTTCCATATAATTTGGCTACAAATGTTTTATCCTCAATATAAAAGATTACTTGTCAAAATTTGATTCAAAAATCTTTAAAGAAATTTTTTTCGGCTATTCTACTACTTCAAAAACTTATAAAGTCTTTAGCAAGTCATCTATGATTGTTGAAGTTATTGGATAAGAAGATTGTTGATGATAATGTAGAAATCTTCAAGAAAATAAATGATTTACAAATCATAAAAAAGGAAGAGATGAGTCAAGCAAAGAACCAAAAGAAAAGGATGATGAAGATGAAAGGGAAGATCAAGAGGAACAAGATGGAGATAAAGGACTCCTCAAGGCATGGAAGTGCAAGAAGAGTCACTCAGAGGATCAAATTGAAAGCACAAAAACCACCTAAGAGAGGAGGTGAATTAGGTTTTTGATAACAAATAGCACTTTTTCAATGAAAACAAAAACAATCCAATCCACTTAAATGATTCAAAGCCAATCTCTATTAATCAAAAGTGTAATTAAGTAAAAGACAAGTAAAGAGAGTATACACATGATATAATGTGATTCGGAGACCAACTGCTCCTACTCTATGGTCATTGTCTTAATCTTGAAGATTTCAACTCTCCACTAGAGTGTCGCTTTGTCGATGAATCCAACCCCTTATAACTCTTATTGCATCAACTAGTAAGATTTGCTCCCAACTAGAGCTTAAGTCTCTCAACCACTCTAAATAACCTTGGAGACTTTACACTTGATCACAAAGAAGAAAATCAAATCTTTTGCCTCACTGTAATATCTCTCAAAAGGAGAACAAGGGCTTTGAAGATCTGAAAGTTGAAGAACTAAGATTAGAGTCCTTGGAGGCTAGTGGATTATTAAGAGCTTATTATCTCAAATGTTGATTGCTTAAGAATGTGCAAAAGTTCTTTAAGGAAAATATCTTAAGCCCTAATACTTGTTTGGGGGAGAGTTAGCCATTATAGGCTCTGCTCTGCCTGTTTGAGCATCCAGACCATAAGGTTCGGGTGTTCGATGTATCCCAATAGTCAAATTTAACTAGCCATTGTAATTGATGGCATTGGTTTAGGTGTTTAATGGTAAGGTTCAGGTGTCCGAACAGTACAGATTCGAGCATCTGAACTCTGAATATGGAAAGTTCAAAAGTTACAACTTCCAAATCTTTGGACATCCAATCCTAAGGTTTGGGTGTCCGAAGCTATCAATAATTCTAGAGTTATTTTTGCTATATTCGGGTGTTTGAACCATGAAATTTGGGCATCTAAAGTTAACAAAAAAACTACTATTTTATTATAAATCTAGTTCCATGTTTGATAGCTTCTCAAATTGATATTGGATAAATAATGAGCTAGTGAAGACATTCCAAGATAGATTTGAGTATCAGCCAAAGATCTAAGCTAAGAATTCAATTAATAAATCTTCGACTCAAACAAAATGAAAAAGCTAAACTTAGTGAGCCATCCTTTGATCCTTCTTTAAGCCAACTTTGTTTCTTCAAGTTTCATCCATTGATCTACCATCACGCCTCTTCTTTAATGATATTTTCATGTTCATTCACACTTGAGGCTTTCGAATGGGCTTGATCTTCATTTTGTGCTTAGCTTGATTTTTAGCTACACAATGCTCAAGAAAGTGATCAAATATAGAGTTTGTTCATCATCAAAACTACAAAAGGTAATAATCTCCCCTTTTTGATGATGGCAAACCCATACAAGCATAAAGTACATAATCTAGTTCATTAAAAAAAACTCCTTGAACTCTGCCATGTCATTCGCCTTAGCCTTTGCAACCACATCATAATATTTCTAGCTGGTCAAATAGTTTACCAAGACATTTCTCTCTCTCCTCAGCAGCCTAGGCTCTATCCTTTGCAATGCAAGCTCGCCGCTAGGCTTTAAATTTCTTCTTTTCAGTCTTTGCAACCTTCTTTTCCTCCTCAACTCAACCCTTAGCCATGGTTAGTTCAATATCAAGATGTGGCCTAGAGCCTCACGTTTTAGCTTTCGCAACTTGGGTGGGAATATCTAAAATATAGGATTTAAAGATCCTCAGCCTATGCTCTTTCCAAAAATGTATTGAAGGCAGGTTGCCCCAAAAAAGTCGGTGACCTTTTCGAGATGCCACAGACCAATTCCTTGAACTGCTACATAACCTATAAAATCTAAAAGCTGCCTTGAAGACATTAACTTTGGATGGCTCATCATGTGAAACGTAGGGGCCCGTTTGGAACGGGGTCAAGGTCAAGGTTAAAGGAAGGGGTAAAGTGTAAAATGCTAATACGATCAACTAAATCCCGTTTGGTTACTGATCTGGCTAATAAATGATTAAAATTTTTTGTGTTCAAAAATGCCCTCGACGTCACCGGGCGAGCTCGCCGGTTGAGCTCGCATGCGGAGTTCGCCGGTCGGCATCAGGGGGGGGCGTGAAGAGGAAAGAATACATAGTTAGGGTTTCGTGGCCATTGGATTGAGATCCAACGGTTCGAGGGCATTTTAGTTAAATCCAACTTATAATTTGAATGAATTAAATAATATTAATGCGGTCAAATTTTTGGTGTTTGGAAGATAATATGGTCAGGACGGAATCAGCCTGACCCTGACCCTGTTCCAAACGACCCCTAGAAGACTTAGAAGATGATGATGCAGAACATCATATTAGGAACATTCCTATCTAGTGACAGTGTGTACTCATACAGAACTTGTCGAACAAATAGAGAGAATGGAAATCTATTCAAATTAGGTCCAATAGACATTGTAACTATGACCATATTTCTCCACCAACTTCTTGGATTATTTTCACTCCTAAATCTTCACACCTTGGTATAGGTCAAAAAATCAAACTCCAACACTAGTTTGTCAATATTCTTATGCAAAAGAGTCCTATCTGACAACTAAAATAGCATTTTGGAAGGACAAACATATTTCGAGGGTCATGAGCAGAGAGGACAAAACTCTTGCCTTAAACCGAAAGGGGATGGTCCAAACCTTGGCATGAAATGCGTTTCCACACCTCAGACACCAAAGCGGAGCCACTTCCTTGTGCAAATTCACTGGGAAAAACACAAGTCCAAACTCCCACTCCTAGTGCTATTGGCAAAACCTATAAAAATCAAGCTATAGTTAAAACTCTATAGCAATCCTACAAAACTATGGGCACTCGATTCACTAACTACAAACTTTCCAACTCGATAAAAAATAATTTTTGCTAAAAAAGCGAGAAAGCTAAAGATCAAAGATGATATCCAAAAATTCAAGAAGATATATTGAATATGGCCACGAGGAAAAACACAAGAAACCTTCATCACAAAACGATAATAATACAAGAGTAGGAAGAGAAAAAGAAAACACACTTACTCGACATGTCATGCTGAGGATTATACTTTGCCCAAAGAGGTTGCTAGGGAGCCATTTAGTGCCAAAAAGAAAATCTCCGGGAAGAGTAAAAGGAAGAAGTTTCTTTGTGACCTTGCCTTTTTTAGCATGGGATTAACAGCTCAAATAAACTCAACTGGTCAAGATGTGAGCCAAGTTATAAAATAGGTCAAACACTCTCCCCTGCTTGATCAGCTCATGGAGGCATATGACATAATCTCTAGCAAGTCAGAAGTCGAAAAGCCACCCTAAGATCTTAATCATACTGATCTCCTAAAATCTCATTTCGAGGTAATCTCATCAAGGGATTTTGCATCTCAAAATAGGTGTCACTGCACCACAATATAGGAAAAAATTGTTACAATCACATTCAAACATTCACAATTGTTTTTTCACTACTCAACCAAAATGCTTACGAGGGAATGCCAAGTTTGAATATCTAATGTTGAACCACTCCACTAAGCATAAGGGAGTTTAAAAGCATAACCCAAGCTAAAACTCACAATCTAATGAAGACTATTCTGAATTACATATTTTGGTCAATTGTCCTTCTCATTGATAGAAGACATAATCAAACTGTCATAGTCCGTCCAAGCTATCACACTCTAATTAATATGTCTATATGACGTTCTAGAACATGATTCTAAAGATAATAATCATCTTTTGTGTTACTCCATATTCCACCTCCCACTACAAGATAAAGGAAGAGAAAGTGCCAATATAGAGATTGGAGTAAGTATTAACACTATCCCCAATAACTCTAACAAATTACGAATGACAAAGATATATATAAAGCCCACATCCAACAAGAGCCAGATTTGTTCTTCCCCCCTCTTCCACTTCATTCTTACACTATCAATCTCTTTGTTAACTTAAAGTATCAAAACATCCTCCCTTGACACTACCCCTGGTGGACAAATTTTTCATTATTTTGTAGATTTACGATTCTTCACTGTAGAGCTGCAGGGTAATCTAGTAGGAAAGTGATGTCAATGCACTCTTGAGATCCATCTCTGTGTATATCGGTGACACAACAACATGGTTGAGCATGATAGGATGAACACCTCATGCTACAGCCCAGGGATGGCACAGTTACTTTAATTCATTACAGCATCATTGTCATCCTTCATATTAGAAGAAGGCCTTTGTAGCTCGTTCAAACTATCATGAACTTTTTGCTCAAGCAAAGCAAGTCTTCTGTCAAACCTCAGCAGACCCAAATGCATGATCCGGATATCAACTTTACCAAGCTTAGCACAAGATCAAAGCAAGATGTAGCAGTCAAAAACAAGTTTCTCATCTATTTTCTGCCTCTTATAATGAAGATAGTCATATGTTCACAGCTGAACCATCAGTGGAAGGTACTGGAACCCATTCTCCTCCATGTCAACCTTCATCCCTTGTATCCTTGTGCTTTGTTGATCTCCTACTAGGGCACTAACTTTAAGGCTATTGTTGACATCCATTCTTTTTTCACTGTAATTGTCAATGCCATCAATGTACATATGTTCTTCTATTGAGGGCACAATATCATCATATTCAACTTTCACTTTCGGTTTCTTGGCATCTAATGGCAGGTACAAAGGTATTCCATCTCCTGTTCTCCTTTTCAGGACTGCACATTCAATTTTGACCTTATTCAGGGGACCATCATCCAGCAATAAATTAATTTTAGTAAAAACTCAACGATTGAAATAAAATGTAAGCAATAACCCATTATCAGGGAACAATGGGGAAGAAAACTTTCAAATCATCATCTTTTGAAGAAAACAAATTTGCCAAAAAAAGCCCCAATGCTGTTTTTATATAAAACAACATGAATTATAAAGAAACGAGGCATCAAAAAATCAAAAGTAATTTCTGGTTGCATAGGATATAGCAAGATAATGGATGAAACCCAGTTCGAGGTTTTGCAAGTCCAAAACAGAAGCGATCCAAGCATCAGTCTAATAAATGGAAGGTGTGAACCATATAGAATCCTGGGCCAATGAAACCATATCCCTATCCCCTGTAAATTTTACAAGATCAAAAGCTAGAAAAATCTGGCAATAATAACATGGAATTTCGCTAAGTACTGCAGGGTTAAAAACATAAGCTTTTATAAACCAAGTAAATCAGGTCCTAAATGTGAGCAAAGCAAACTCTGGTGACTTTATTTATCATTTTTTAAAAAATATCACATAATATAAACAACAGTAATCAAGTAAATGCAGTATTCACAAGGAGCACTAGCATGAATACCAACCTTTCCCTCCGAATTGTATAACTATTATCAAAATTCTGTGATTCTACAGTTAATTGGTTATTTTATTTTGCCAAGCAGATGGAAAATGAAGGTGGCACCTACATAATTGACAAAAGCAGGTGATAACATCTTAGTACTGCGCAGCCTCAAAACAACTTATCTCAACAGCATCTAACAGAACAGGCAACTATCAAATATGAAAGGCCAATGAAAAAATCAAAGTACTTTGCACCCTCAAAAGACAATGACATTGAAATAGAGCAAAACTTAGGATAATATCTATACTCCATTGCTTCTACATGACAAAATTCATTGGTATTTACCAGTACATGGTGGGTGTTTGACAACATAAATGGAAATAAAGAAAACAAAAAGCAAAACATGGATGGCAAGGTCCAATAAAAAAAAAGATCAAATATTGAAATTTTAGAAGCGTATTTGCTTAACTGGTGCTAGCAAATCTACAAAGGCTTGGTTTACCAACTTATAAACTCCTACTCTATGATTAGTAGAATTCGCCATTTGACAGCATCATGGCAATTTATGATTCTAATAGACCACTCTGCAAGAAAAACAACTTATCTCAAATAGGTTCCTAACACCCACAACTTAAATAAGATATCAAAACTCAAATGAAAGATTGTCATTGCAATAAAAAATAAATCCATATAAGTTCTCAAAAATGGAGAAAAAATATTGACTTTTCTGGAATGTTGAGGGGGATCATCAAACACTGTGAAACACAAACCAAGAAAACAAGCAGACATGATTTTGTGCAAGCCTCCTACGAACACTTGAATAAAATGACATTATATTGCAAGACCTCTGGCAAAGTCAGATTTTGACATGTTTGAGTCAATAAAGACTTAAAACTAAGATACTCAACCACCCATCATGCCATTTTCCACACCCTCCACACACACCCACCCATCCATTCCAACCCCTCTCCTAGGGCTCGTCTTGTGAGGGAAAGAAAAGATTTGCCTGATCACGAGTCCTATAATGGAAGGAATGATGAATTGAACTTGAAAAATAAAAATTGGTTCTTAGATTATATTTGATTGAAGCATATGACTTGGATCAAGAACAACATGCTTTCATCACTGATTGCACTATCTTGTCATGCTTATGCTTAAATAGCCATAGAAACTACAAATTAATAGTGGCAAAAAAAGTTAAATGGACCAAAAACATGAAAGCAAGTACTAGACTCAAAAGTCCTAAATAATAATAGAAACTATAATTTAATTGTCATTCAAATTATGAATCCAATCATTTTAATAATGTTACTCATGCACTACCTTGTTGTGGTTAAGCTTCTTAATAAAGGTCTAAGACTACAAATTAATTAAAGGACCTAGGAAGCATATATCAGTCCGAAAAGTCCTTAATCAAGAAACTATAACCAATTATAGAAACTACCTCTTGTCTATTGTATATCTCCAATAACGTATCGATTAAATTCTTCCCTTCGGATGATGACTCCGTTATTCCCGCAAAGACAATATCCGCAAAATATTTGACATAAGACACCAAGTCTTTCACATGATCTACAGAAAAAAAAAAGAGAGAAGGCTAAGAATCCATAATTTAAAGTTAAAAGGTTGTCCATTTAACTGAAAGCTAATGCTACCAGCTTTTGAACACCCAATCAACAACGAGAAAGAAGACCTCATAAAGTAAATCCAAATCAAAAATTGGCAGAATTCATGCATAATTACATGGAACAAAGTATTTGACTTAGCTCTATATCTGCACAAATTGGAAAAGAGTAGAACTCATTGGATAAGTACAACATCATCTTAAAAAACTTTCTACAATGTATGCCTTAAAAGAAATAGGAAAGATGTCGAATAAGGAAATAATAAATTTCAAAGCCATCCATTTTCTAGGAAAAACAAATTAGAGAAATATGTAAAGCCACTGGAACATTTCAGAGAAAAGTTTCTTCAAAAAGGTTTGCCTATTTGAAAAAGAAAAGGGCCAGAAAGTTCTGAGCCACTTATAAAGCACCAATTTCTATTGTGCCATCACTTCAATTAAATAAAATTAGACCATCAGGAACCAATAGATACATCAAAGAATTGAATGTGTTCACACAGAATTTGCAGCTGGACAGTGCCAAACCAAGAAACATAATTTGTTAACAAAGACAAAGTTTCTGTGAATTAAAATTTTAGGCTAGAGGAAGGTCAAAGAGAGAATGGCTTTCCGGGCTAGTCAAGTAGGTAAGTGCAGGTGGCTTTGATCAAAGTGAATGTCTTGTTTTGGTTAGCGGTTTCGGCTCTCCAGCACCAAAGTCAACTCTTTTTCTTGCAGGTTGTCAATCAGACATCACGGACATTAATTTATCATTTCCACTAAAAATAGGAATTGAAAATATTCACCATAAGTTATGCTGAGTTTCTCATCTCCAGCTTCAAGGATGTCCAACAACTTTTCAGCTCCAAGATCAAAAGACTGCATGTTTAAATTCTTTGGCATCACAAACTCTGTGGTATTCATTTCTTGTTTAGAATCACAGGTATTCTTTTGGGATTCTGGAAAAGACCCCAAACTTCTAGAATCAGATTGAATAAAATGTTGACCAAGTGAAGAAGATCTGCTCAAACCCCACAAACCCCTTTCCCACATTCCTTGCCCATGAATATTACAGAAAATTCTTATCACCACGATCCATAACGCCATTACAGGAATCCAAGTCAGCAGTCTTGTGTTTATTGCTAGATAACCACATCTCTGCAGGCATCAACCATTCATATATCCGACAGGCGTGTGGAATAATCTTATCCCCTGGCAGACAAAGCTCCTTGAGATAGCGACAGGCAATTGAATTGAAATTCACCAAGCGAAGGCGCAAACCAATAGCCACTGCAATAAAAGCTGCAGTCGCTTCCAATGGCCATGCTACGATAACTCGAACGGGCGAGAATAATGAACTTGAGTTCTAGGCACAACCATTCACAGGACTCCCCAGACTATTATCAATATCAATAAATGAAGCAAGACAAGGCAGCTTCCCATCCAATGTCCACTCCACTATGTCCGTAGGCAAGATTGCCTCCCTAGCCAAATGGCAAGCCAAGAAAGTAATGGCCAGTGTGGTAAACTGGCATCGCCTTCCTCAGAGAATAGAACCAAATGCTCAACCCTTTTTCTCCCTTCCTTTTGCCCATCTTTTCCTCCAACTTCACTGCAAAATTCAATTTTTAACATTTAAAAACCACTGGCTGAACCTGAAAAAACCCACAGAAAAAAAATAAATAAATTGAACCTTGCCTCCATTGGCAGCGAGGACGCTCCTGACCTAATCATCATCAAGGATCCTCGACGCAGCAAGATGTCGCAGACAAACAGTCCCAGCAATACCACAAATCGTCGGACTACCACCAATCTTCACCATCGCCTGACAGCATCAGTTGCAAGCCCTGCACGTACCTCAGCTGCAATTCGCGCTCCTCCTTCCCCGGGCCCATACTTTTCCTGGTGGTGCGGCCAAATTCCCACGGCTCCGAGGGTTCGTCGAAGCCATAGGTATACGGATTTGGCTTCTCCTTGGGGAACAGCTAGGAGTAGGAGACAGCTAGCCAAGATTCTTGTAGAGAGCAGGGATGGCGACGGCGCGGCAGATGTTGTAGTGGGCGCCATCGGCGTTGGCGGCAAAGTCCTCCTCGTTGGCGGCGGTGGCGATTAGGTCCTGGCTCTGGCTGCTGCAGGTCTGGCAGTAGAAGCAGCCGTCTCCGCCTTCTTCGAAATAGCTCTCGCCACACGTCTCGCACCACTGGCGGCGCGCCAGAGAGCTGGGGCTTCCACGGGAGAGGAAAATGTCTCGAAATCTGGACAGCTTTTGGTTTCGAAATAGGGAACAGTATGGTACGAGGGAGCGTCCGGATTGCAGCTAACTTTCGAAGCGGCGGACCTCCGTGCAAGAGCTTTTCTTTAGAAGTGAGTCAATCCTAAAATAAATTAATTGAGTTTTTTGCGATTTCCACAGAATTAGATGCAGAAGTCGCATTTTCAGGTGAGAAGCAGGTGAGGCTTTTTAGTGCGATTTCTCTCGATTCACTCAATTCACATGGCTCCGCGTTTCGGCCGAAACGGTTAATATCATTTCGGTTAGGGTTTACTATTCATTATTATTTATCTTCGCAAACGAACGCAGCGAGAGCGCGTGGGAGCGGGAGCTCGCCGGGCTCGAGCGCACGGGCGGGAGCTCGTCGGGCTCGCGCTCGCGGGAGGGGGCTTGCCCTTGCGGGAGGGAGCTCGCCGGGCTCGCGCAGGCGGTCGGGAGCTCGCCGGGCTCGCGCGTGGGAGGGTGGGAGCTCGCCGAGCTAGAGAGCGGGGGGTCGAGAGCTCGCCGGGCTTGCGCGCGGGGGCGTGAGCTCGCCGGGATCGCGCGCATGGGCGGGAGCTCGCCGAGCTCGTGCGCAGGCGGGCTCGAGCGCGGGCGGGCGGGAGCTCGCCGGCTTGGGCGGGTGGGCCCTCGCCGGGCTCGAGCGCGAGCGGGTGGCGGGCGGGCAGGCCGGCCAGGGGGAAGCTCGGGCGGGCAGGTGGCCGGGCGAGAGCTCACCGAGCTCGCGTGGGCGCCGGGGGGGGGGGGGGGGGGGGGGGGGGGGGTGGTTGTGGTCATGGGAGGACTTCGCGCCGACTTTGTGTTCGAACCCAAAAACCCTGAGCACTTTACTAGTTTACCGCCGTCCTATCTCGTATCCTCGCTAACTTGATTCGTACTCCCGTAAGATGAGGCTGGCCTTATACTGGGGCCAGTATTGTCGTCAATTTGATTTCGACGTCCTCATCGGTTTCTATCAGATATTATTTACGTACGTAATATTATTCACGTAATTATTCATTATTTTTTTAATTTTTAAATATATTATAATTTTTTAATTTAAAGTTAAAAAATAATTAAAATTAAATTAAATTTTAGTCAAAATATCATTTTTATTTTAGACCTTCGATATATGGTTATACTTCAGAACCGCTGCCATGAGATCGTGTAGAGCTAATTGTTTTAATTCATATGCCCATAAATGCTGATCCAGATCATCGAGGTATTAAATTTGTAATTCCACATCCAGATGTTCCAAACTCAACCGATAATGACTATGATGATTAGTTGTATTATTTTAGGATTTATAAATTATGTATGTGTGAAATACATTTTAATGAAAAGTTAAATTTGCTTATGTTAATTTTTAAATTTTAATCATATTCATATCATTTCTTATATATTTTTTTAATATACTAATATATATTGAAAGCAGACAATATCAGTAACTAACTATCAAAATTAATTTTAATTAGCTTAAATAATATTTAAAATTATTATAAAATTAAGTATAAATTCATTCATAATTTTTCAAATTTTTTCAAATTTTTTCTAATATTTTATCGTATTTTTAATTTGAAGTCAAAGTATAGTCAAATTCTGGTCAACGCCTAATTAATAATTTAAAAAATTCTTTCGGTCAAAACCGAAACGGCCGAAATGTATCGGTTTCGACCGGTCCCGAAATCAAAACCGAAACCGAAATCGAAAACCTTGTCAATTCACTCTGACCGAAATAAGAGTTATGCTATTTCGGAGAACTTTTTTCCTTTCTTTTTCAGTCTCACTCAAGCTTTTGACATCTTGCCTTTTTCGCATTCGTCGTCTTTAACTTAATAATTCGGTCGTCATTTCTCTCTGATCTTTATATTTTTCGCCTCTCTCGTCCTTGTCACTCCTCTGCTATTATTACCGTCCTCGTGCTCGTCAGAAACAAGACAAATCTGCAAAAAGATCTAAGAGAAAGAAGAGATTCTTCTCCTTTTTTCTCCCTCTTTTTGGATTTATCTCTCTTTTTGTGGGATCAGAAAAAGAAAGGCAGAGAAATTGAGGTTGATTTTTTCAGTGAATTTTGGTTTTGGCGGGAAGAATGAGGGGGGCGGCGGAGGTGCTGCGAATGTGGGAATCATCGCCACACGAGGTTGAGACCACCTTCCACAAGCTCGATGATGCCTTCTTGCAGGTCTTCTGTCTCGATTTCTTCTATTCTATTATTTTCTCTTTTTTGTTTTTTGGAGAAACCCTTGGTTCTTGTTGGGATTCAGCGGGTTCTTGCTCGAGATGATAGAAGAGTAGAAGGTACGGGTTGGGATTTTTCTGGTGAGGGTTGCGACTTGAAAAATATGGTGGAATATCCGATGATACGATCTAATTGGTGAGATTTCCATGTTTCGAGATTTTATGCTATTTAAAGGAGAACGTTTGAATAGATTCCTTCAATGAGAAAGAACAGGTGTTGTTGATTCCAATCTTGTCTTGAAATGGAAGGTTGATTGTTCTGATTGGATTGCTAATGTTGTTAGCTTATGGAGCGATGGTTCTAAAAATTGGCAATAGTATCCAGCATATTTTGGAAGCTAGTGAAACTTTATTGATGAGGAACAATATCTGCGGTGGACTAAAATTGGTGAAAGTGAGTTTTAGAGAAGATATAAGAAGAGACAGAAAAACAGGATATGTTGCTAATATTGTATCCATTGAAGCTCTTTATTCTTAATGTCAACTTCACAGTCCATATTTATTGGTGGTCTTGTTAAATTAAGTCCAGATTCCCACATTTCAATTAAGAAATCTTCTGTAAACTTTGATAAATTCCAGCTCAATTGTATCTTGCGTTTTTTTTTTGGTAAAAGCCCAGTTGTACCTTGCTGGAATATACATTATATGGAGATCTGTGGTTCACAAATTTGAGAGAATATTAGGTGACTTAGTTCACCAAAGGAAATTCTAGTGGATTCTGTATGTGACTCATCCTTTTTTGTTCTAAAAAATTTGACATGATTCATCGCAATTCAATTTTAAATGTTGCAATTCAATATTGTGTGTAGACAGTTTGACATGGTTTGTTTCAAATTAAATATTATTTCATTTTTTTTTACAATCTAATATCATGTTACGTAATTCAAGAAGGTGGCTGAATTCTGAAATGTTCAGAGACTATAATTACCCAGTATATTTTCTCGTTTGATAGACCCAGACAAGGATATGGCTTGGAGAAGTACTGCACTTAGGATTTGATGAGGAAATGGCTGTTGCTGACCTACTGGCTGATGGGAATTGCTGTATGCATACTTCTCTTGTACTTTATGCATACCACTGACTTTTGAAATGGCTAACATAATCTGTATTCTTCAAATAAGACACTAGATACCAACCCTCTTTCCAAAACATGGAAGCAGGTGCATTATGAAATGGAAAACTTTATTTTATTGCATTCGAGATTTTCTGGATAACTCGAATTGAGTGCTTTTTTTAGATATTTTGCATGCATGGTCATTCTATTATTCAAGATTTCTCATATTTTTTCTTACAATTAGGAAATATCATCCATTTTGACTGCTTTTTTATTTTGAGTGTTTAAGCATAAAATTTATAGTCCTTTTTATTTTGTTTTTGATTTTGGGCTTTATTTTTAGCCACCTTGGGTACCTCATTATCAGTTTATTGCTTTTGTTTTGGAGTGTGTCATCCATGTATTTCTCTAAAGTTGATGTCAACCTCAAAGTGAATTTTGATTTTCTACTTGAAGTGCTATATCCTTGATTACTTGAACAATTGCAATGTATGCATTTGACCAAATATATACTTGTTATGAGATTAACCACTGATTGCATATACCAATTTGTACTCTCTTTACTCCTTTATTTATTGTATGCACTTAATTTTAAATGATTGAATATCCAATTTCATATTGATTGTAAAATTATATTATATTTAATTGTGAATTGATGAATTCTATTTGGTTTAATTGTTTACTAATTGTAATTGAGATTTGATTATCTATGTATTCTTGAAGTACTCTTGGGTTTTTAATTTTTGAAAACTTGGTTTTCAATTGAAAAACCTAATTCCCCTTTTAAGTTGCTATTTGGGTCTCCAAAGGCTAGAGGTAGAGGATCACTACGGGATGTTGGTGTTGACAATGCTGCTAGTGCTAGAGATTCACTGGAAACATGACTATAGGTTCAATCAGCGTAGAAAACTATGGCAGTGAGCGGTGGCATGATGTGTGCCGCCTGGCTAGCCAAAATTTGACCAAGACCTGGTGGGATTCGGCAGCCACTAACAGCAGAAGTGACCAGAGGGCAGCGCAAGAGCACAATGGTGAGCAATGTGAATCTCACAAACATCAAATAAAGAAGAAGAGGCAAGTAGATGAGAAGCAAAAATCTGAATAAAGATAAGAACTTGCTGATTTTTTTCTTCTTTCTATTCTTGGCTGTCTGCCTCCTTTTTTTATCTGATCTCTTCTGACCTCTCTATCTCCAATTTCTTATCTTCTCTTTGGTTTATTCTTCTGGATTTTATAGGTGGTCAAGAGGATCATGTGAGATTTTATTGAATTCTAATTTGCAATCAAATTTCGGATTTAGATCTTCATATTATTAATTTATATGATTCAACATCACAATTTGCTTGATTGAAATTCTATTGATGCTGATATTGAATTTCTAAGTTTGCAGATAATTATGATATCAAAAAATATAGGAGGAAATGTCAAAAATATTTTCATGACTTAGAGATTGATTCATAAAATTATAAACAATAGGAGATTTTTTTGTAAAATTTATAAAATACAAAAATAAATATATAAACACCATGTGGTGAAGAGTGGGGAGAAAAAGAAAGGGATCAGAAAGAGAGGAAAAAGATGCATGGAGGAGATGAGGGGAGAAAAAGAAAGCTGAAAAAAAATAATAAAAAGGGTCAAAAGAGTTAAAAAAAAAGAGAGTAAGAAATGGGGAGCTATGTGCAGCTGCTAGCTTTGAGGGAGAGAAAAGAAAGGAAAAGACAAAAAATAAAGAGAAAAAAAAATTATTATCACAAAATTATTAAAATATTTGTATTGTCTCGATTTGTGTGTAAATCGGGTTGGCTATATCTTTTAGCCTAAAAAGTTTTTTTTGGGCCCCGATCACTATTCGATCTAAGGAAAATCTTTGGAGTTTTGAACTGTCATCGACCTAAAAAAAATCTTTGGGGGTTTTAAATGCCATTTGACTTAGAAAAATTTTCAGGGGCCTAAGCTTTGTCGTATTTCAATGTATTCCTCTATGTCCCGATTTTATCCCATTATGTCTCAGCCATATTCTAGCTTATCCATCGTGTCCCAACTATATCCCACCATATTCAATTGTATCCCATCATGTCCTATATCCCACTATGTCCTAATTATATCCCATTGTATTCGAGCCATGTTCCTTGATATCGCAATCGTATCCCATAATATCCTGGTCATGTTCCTCTGTGTCTTGATTATGGTATTTGACTAATTAATCACATTGAACTAAATCGTACGAAACATACTTAATCAAACTAAAACCAAAACAAAACCAAATGGGTACGAAAATCAAACTAATTAATCACATTGAACTAAATCGTACGAAAATGAGTTGGACTCACCATGAATTGAAATTGGACTATGTAAGAACTTAATCCAGAAACCAAAACCAAATTGGTTCAAATCCAAACCTAATTAGGTCGAACTTGGACCAAAACTAGATTGAACTAGAACTAGAACCAATTCAAATTGACCAGAACTAGACAAACTTGAACCAAAAGTAGATTCAATTTGAACCAAAATTAGGTTGAACCTAAAGCAGAACTAGGTTGAACCTGAACTAAAAATCTGATTGAACCTAAACAAGAAGCAAGTTAAACCTAACTCGAAACTGGGTCAAACCCAAACGCCATAAAGGTCCAATATAGATTGAACCTAAACCCGATAAGAGTCTAATATGGGTCGAACTCAAACCTAACTAGTGTCCAATATGGGTTGAATCCAAATCACAAGGGTCCAACATTGAAACCAAATCTAATAAGGGTCCAACATGGGTCGAATCCAAATACAATAAGGATCCAACAAGGGTCAAACCAAAATCTACTAAGGGTCCAAAAAGGGTCAATCCAAACCCAATTTAGGTTCAAGATGTAAAAACCCAAATATAATAAGGGTCTAACATGGGTCGAACTCAAACCTAATAAGGGTCTAACATCGATTGAACCCAAACCCAATAAGGGTTTAACTAAAATCCTATAAGGGTCCAACTCAAACCTAATAAAGGTCCAACATGAGTTGAACCCAAATATCCTATAAGAGTCAAATAAGGGTCCAATATGGGTCAAACTCAAACCTAATAAGAGTCCAATATGAGTTGAACCAAACCCAATTAGAATTGAACACAAACCTTATAAGGATCCAACATGAGCCAAGCCTAAACTTAATAAGGGTCCAACAAGAGTTTAACCCAAATACAATAAGGGTCCAACATGGGTCAAACCTAGACCCAATAAGAATTTAATATGGGTCAAACCCAAACCCAATAAGGATTGAATCTAAATTCAATTAGAGGTCAAAATCAAATTTATTAAGGGTTAAGCTCAAATCCATTAAGGATCTAATAAGAATCGAAACCCAAACCCAATAACGCTCGAGCTTAAACCTAATAAGGGTGCAACACAAATCCTAAGAGGATTAAAGTTAGAATCCAATTTTCAGATTGAACCAAGTTCTAACCAAAACTAGATTTGAGTTGGAACCAAGTTTGAGTTGAGTCAAGTTCAAACAAAATCATACTTGAACCAAAATCAGGTATGAAATAAACCAAGTTTGAGCCAAATTAGAAACTGAATCACAATCAAGCTTAAACCCAAACTAAATGCTCAAACAAGGTTCAATTAAGTCAATTCTAAATAAAGATGATCAACACAAGCCAAAACTACTAACTAGTCTTTTCAAACAAACTGATCCAAGGTAGGTATACACAGGGTCAGATAGTCAACTAGACACCAAGTTTGAATCAAAGTCAAAGAAACCAACCAACAACAAGTAGAAAGCCGTTGACGATACTTTAAGATAGTGGAGCCAACTAACACAAACCGAGATAGTAAGTAATACCCTTAAATCAAGTATGATTATCAACATCCTTTAAAGTTCAAACCAAGCATCCACTACACTTAAACCTGTTCCAACAAGCCCACCTACCATGTCGTATTCGATCAAGTCCATGGGAGCATGATAGTGGTGAGCACCAAGTCTTCCAATGTTTTTTTCATTTTTTTTTTATGTTATGGATTTAAGTATCTTAAATTGTGAGGTAAGGGTACTTAAGCCTTGTAATCCAAAATTTACATAATAAAATATATTTTTTGTCACTTATTTCTATCTCTTATTTGTTAAGTTTCTTATTTTAAGAGGTTTTTGATAATTATTAAGGTAATTGATAATAGAAGTTTGTGCCTGTTAAAAGTCATGAATCACAATATCCTGAAAATCCACAACAACTAAACATTATTCAATTTGTTACTTCAAGGTTGCTTCTTGGAATCCTTTAGGGCACTGTTTGGTTTAGAATCAAGATCAGGATCAGCTTTTTTTAGAATTATTTTTATTTTCTTGCAAGATTATTACTACTTATTGTACACCATCATTAAATTAAATTATTAGAAAAAATTAAATAATTTTTTGAACTTTAAATTATTGTAGAGTTAATTTTGATAAAAAGATATCATTTTATAAAGGTGGTTCAGTAGTCTTGACTTTGATCCTAATCTTGAACCTGAACCAAACGGTGCCTAATTGTCTTGGGTAATCGATTACGAATCCACATATACTTGTTGCTCATAGTCTATTTATAGTTCCTACCAAGATTATGGCACTATTCAAATCATTTACTTGTATCTAACCCATGTTGAAATGAGCCAAGTAATCATGCAAACTTTTCACCTTCCGCTTCCCAGATTGCCAATAGTGAGGAGTTTCAATGTCTCAGTACAAATGAAACTGATTTATTAACTTTTGTTATAGGTCTTAAAACCTCATAATAGTGCCCTTAGGCAGGTTGGAGAACTAGGTTCATGTTGGACTCTATGGGGTAGTTGGAAACGCTTTGCATATAGTCATCTTTGTCACTTTGTACAATATCATGCTATTCTTGAAGGAGCTCATGTGGTCCAATGGGTCTTTGGTCCCATTTATGTATCCCTTGGGAGCTAGTAGAACTTTGATTGTAGAGACTAAGCCAAGAGTGAGGAGCTCAAAGCCCCCAATACACCATATGGTGCCACAACTCACTCTGAAGATCCTTGGATTTGTCACTCAACAAGCTAGTTGATATTCTTCTCAATGACCTCATCAATTCAAGTTCTTGTTGTCCCCACACTATCTTTAGTATTTGGCTCATACTCCTTTGATGAGCATTCACTCAGATGAAATGGGTTAGGATGTTTGAAGAAATCATTTTGTTTGAGAGTTGGTAGTATGTACATTGCTCTTGGTGCTATAGTGGGGAATGGTCTTGCCATGTTTCTGCACTAGGACCCCCTCATGACTAGCTATCATTATTTGCATGAGCATGACATGGATCTACATCATCACATTATTATTGAGTAGACTAGTGAGATGACAAAATATTTGCAACATTCACCTTTGATCTTTGATGAATTGGCCAATTTTGTGTACCTTAGTAAGGACCCGATTTCACTCAACTCAAAATAAGACTTAGAATCCTGCCCCTCTCTAATGGTTTCCAATTACACCAGAGGTAGATCCTACTATTAAAATCGATGTTACAATGATGATTTGGCAATTTGGTGCTTTGGAAATGAGGCATTGCTAAATGGAGCCTATTGCGAGATTGTTGGTTTCGTCACCTACTTCCTAGCTTATAATTATCTTGGCAGCATGGCTATAGAGAACCACTTGGAGAGGGTTCTAAGCAAATTTCAATAAAAACACCAATGTTGTATCCCGTTATTTAGAGTTGAAGTAAGCCCTACCTTCTTTTCTAGTTGGTTTGAAATTTGCACATATAACAAGGTCATTGTCCATTTGGGAAAGTCCTAGGGGAAGAACATTGAAACTCAAGTCAGGCATAGTTCTCTTATAGAAAAAAATGAGGTCTTCAGTGGAGAAGTAAGAGGATTGGACCAAGTTTTCTTTAAGGGGGAAAATCTATGAAAAAGAAGAAGAAGATCTTCTCTTACATGTTCTTTTTATGTAGAGGGTTTTGACTTATCCCTAGTGTTAAGAGTAACCAAACTATGATTACTGGGTGAGATGAGTTGAGGGCACTTTTGATATTTTACTCTGCTCTTTATACCGCTACACGGTGATCTTTTGTCATCTAATAGGAGGTAGAGTAAGAGTTGGAGCAAAAAGTCATTATTAAAGTAGGGAAGCACCTTTTGAAAGGCCACACTAGTACATAGGCTGTGATGCTCTATTTTGGTCCAACCAAACTATTTTGTTTTATGAACCAAGTCCAAATAATGACAATCCAGAGATGGAGTAGTGTCAAAGCAACTCTTTTGTTCCATAGTTTGGCAACTATGCAGGTCACTTATGAATTGTACAAGTTTATTCTTGGTGTACAAAGTCCAACTCATATTGACCGTTGGTTCAGTGAGCGACCTGCCTAATCACATGTCAGTCAAAGTGAATAACATGTGACTATAGCTAGCATCTCTACGCTAATGCTGTATTGGAATTTGAGCTAATTTATTTAGCTTGAATTTAACCAACATATTACCAAAAAGTTTAGAAATAATTAGCCAATCATAGTTATAAAAGTTTGGAGTAAATGGAATAAACATTAACAAGTCAATGAATGATTCAAAACATGCATTCACAAATAAAAATAATTGTGATTTTCATCAAAAGATTCATAAATCACATTATTCAAAAACAACATTAAAAAAAATACATAATGATTAGTTCACCAAAATTAGATTATATCTACAAAAAATGGGAGATCCATTATAGATAAGGCACAACAATTTACAAAAAATAAAGCAGTTCTTTCCTCTCTATCAAAATAGTTTACCAAGGTTTGGTGGTATCTCCATTTTTAGCGAAAATATTTAAAAGAATATCATAAGAAACCATCACAATAACTACCAAAAAACACCAGAATAACTCATAAATAAGAGCCGATGTTCTCTCTTTTTCTCTCTCTATTCTCTCAATTCTTGTATCTCTATTTTTCTTAGCTGACCACCACATTACACTAACTCTATGTATTACTAGAGTATTTATAGGTCATTGTTGAGTTTGAATAAAAAATCAAACACTAATCTAAATCCAACTTTGAATTTCTAATTTGGCTCAAACTCTAATATGTGTTCAAGAGATCCAAACTCAAGAATTGGCAACTTGGCTTGAACTCAGGTGCCCCATCATCTTGGAAACTTTAGCTATGTCTCATCTAGCCCCTTCTCTTGGGCTATGAGCTTATTCAACTAATTGCAAGTTATTTATTGTAGATACTTATTTCATAAATGTATTACACGACACAACTCTTATCACATGTTTATTTGATGAGTTGAGCTCTAAACCCAACTTATGTATCTATGAGAGTGTTTGAGGTTGAGAGCATGGTGAAGGTGAAGTATTGAGGTGGAAATACTCGAGAAAGTCAAGTATGGAGGAGAAGAGCATAGTAGTAGAGGATGGTAGGCAAAGTACGCCCTTCGAGGCTTGTTGCAATCCATCTAGCTTTGGGTTAGAGTTTGCGAGCTCTTCTTAGTCCTTTCTAACCATTCTAACCTATAAAAAAAGAAAATGCTGCCCACCTAATTTTGATTGGGGGAGGACACTCCGATACTTAAGGCAGCATATTATCCTTTGGTGATTTCTTTCGCTCTCGAGAAAGCTAGGATTTTTTTTTCTGAAATCAATTGAACTTGCTAATGAAGGAGAGAGAGATCTCAAATTCTTTACTTGGATGCCTTTGGCTCTATTATATGGGGCGTGTTAGGTAGTTTGACCTGACCTTATTGGGTAACTATACCATGGTCAATGTATGAGCCGAGGACAGTTTGGAAATTTTGCTTGGCTTTTCATATTATGATTTGGTAGGACTTTGTCATATAGCATGAACTAGAGGAAGTGTGGTAGTCAACCCACACGACATAGGGAGTTGGTGGCATAGAGAGCATAGGTGGTGCAGGTGATTGTCTCCTAGGGGCACTATTGTGGCTATTCCTATGGGGATAGAAGGAATGTGTAGAGTATTTACGCAACAAAGAAGGCATAAGAGATAGGGAGAAGGTCGTTATCTTCTCACTATATATCTTGAATCTACAAGGAAGATGGAAAGAAAATAAACTCAAAATAATAGAATATTATTGATAGAAAAGTATTTTTTGTTACAATCTTAGGCTGTATACTTAGCTCTCTAATAAACTTAAATCTTAGTTGGTATAGACTAAAATAAGACTTAAACTCCACTATTAATTTTACTTAATATATCTTAAATAAAAAAATCTAAATCATATTTCTTATTAGGTTAGGACTATTATAGACTTGGACTTATAAATAAACTCTAATTTCGATAAATATAAAAACTGAATTAGCCAAAATACTAATAAGAAAACTATAGGAATTGATCTAAGCTTTTTAGCAGATAATTATTTGCTAGACTTAGATGAATATCTTAGAAGATATGGTATTCAAGCTATAACTACATCAATCCTAACATATCCTAATTGGTGTTGGAACTCAACTTGGACTCAATATATGATTTTATTGTAAAAAATGATGTAGTTGTCCTACATCAAGTCTACAAACTATTTATATGCCACAAACTATAAGCTTTTCTTTTGATAAGAAAACTGTGAAGTCTTTCCTCTGGTTACCGAGCTATGGAGCTCATCTTCTGATAGATGGATTATAAAGCTATCCTCTAGTGGCCAAGCTATGAAGCTCATCTTTTGATGGATGAGTTGTGGAGCCATCTCTAGTGATTGAGTTATAAAGATTTTTTTGGTGGATAGGCTATGGAACCATCCTCTAATGGCCAAGATATGAAGCTTGTCGTCTAGTGGGTGGGCTATGGAGCCACCAAGCTATGGGATAGCCTTTCTAGGTGTCAATGGATTCATGCAGTGGTGAGGCTAATGGCTTTAGTTTCAGCTTGACCTACCTTCTAGTTTGTCTTAGGATCTTGCTTTGGTTCTCTACTACTTCTTGATATATTATGGCCCCTTAAGTCCTTTATTCATTTCTCAAATGATTGAATGTAAGGGCTTATTTTGAAAATTTCCCTTGGTAGTTGCCTTGCTTGCACTACCATTGAGAACCAAAAATGTTGCATCTATAATGACCTCCCATTTAATATTCTACAGTCTTTGCAGTGCCTCAAATTTTAAGGGTGTCTCTTCATATATCATTCCTATTTTTTGATTTCTCAAAACATGGCTTTTCATTGGCGAGTGGTTCCAATCTCTCAGGCCATTTATTTGCAACTATATGAGGAGAGCAAGGTACCCTTTGATAGTCGCTGAAGATCTTGCTTCTTTTCCTTCACGGCTGCACCTTCTTGGCCCATCTCAAAATATTGTACTTCCCATTCATTGATGTCTCTCAGTAAGTCAACTATTGCAATTTGGTTATCTCAAGAGTGTTGTGCACTTATGAGATTTTGCATAGAATCCATTACCCTATTCCTCCTTATGCAAAGAGTTCTTATGCATTAGAGTTGCTATCTCATGCTCCAAATGAGGAGTTTTCAAACAACACTTTGGTGTCACTTTGCATTGAACTTTAGGGGAAGTTAGGTGCTACTTTTCCATTTCTTGCTCCTTAAGCCTTGTTTCCAATCTGATATCCTTCCTGGTTAATTCCAATTTGATGACATTATCTTGAGTATGTTTAGACATCTCCTTGCCTATTATGTGGTGAGTTCATGGGTTGAATAGGGCCCCCTATTGTCAGAGTTGGATTATGCCAACTAGGAGGTGCCAAAACTATAGCGAATACATGTCGAGCTTTCTAAAATTAGGGAATGGCCAGACTCTTTTCTGGCCTATGTCAAGCAAGAAGAGATGTGGGCCTGCAAGGCAAACATAGCCTAGAATTGGACTGAAGGGGAGCGAGCTAGGGCTATGGAGCAATTCTACCCTAGTGACAAGTTTTGGTCTTTGGTAGATCAAGCTTGGGAGGATAGAGTCATTGAGGGGAGATGACTCTTGGTCAAGACCAGGGCAATCTCATTCTTGCAAGGATATGCCTACTGCAAGAGTGAGGTGATTCGTTTGCAAAATGACCAGTTGTTCGACACCCGATGGCTCTTTGCCTAGAGTGTGGAGGAGGGCATTGTCTAGCATTGGTTTGAGAATCATCTTACCACGGCTTGGAGAGCACCGTATCTTCAAGACCCTTTCAACTGTGCCATGGTTGCTTTGCCTTTGCCTCCATTGGATGCTTCTTACTCTACTTCTGCCTCCAAAGTGGCTCTATCTCACTTTACTTCCTTTTACTTCACCATTCTAGGATGCTAGGTGGGGGAAAGCTCCCATACTATTGAGGATCGAGCTATGGAAGATGATCCTCCATGACCCTGAAGGACCCTTAATGTACTTATCGTGCCACAGGAGCTTGACTTTCTTTTCTCTTTCTCTCTCTCTCTGTCTCTCTCTTTTTTAACACTTCCATCGAGTCACTATAGTATGCCATGGCCACCAACGAGGCCCTTAGGCGATGGAGGGCTATAGAGGAGCTTGCCTAGAAGTCTCAAGCTATGATTAATGTTGGGTCTCTAAGGATGACCCAACTAGAAGGGGAACTTGCCCAGGTTAAGGACTTCTTAGAGGAGGCCAAGAAGGAGGCCTCCAATGTCGCTCAAAGAGGTAAGAATGTTGAAAAGGAGGCTAAGCTTGTTAAACCTTTGAGGTGAAAGCCAAGGCAATAGAGGAGGCCAACGATTAGGCTCCAGGAAAAATTAATGCTTCTTGATAAGAGGCGATAAAGCAATTCAAGGTATCGAACGAGTATAGGGATGAACTCACTAACTGGAGCACTAATAGGCTCATTGATGTTATTTTTACTACTGGTAAAACATCCTTGATAGATTAATGAGGTTTGGCTTAGACCCTTTTGAAGACATGTTCCTTCGGTCCATCGACCTCGAGTTACTAGAGGAGCAACATTGTCATTATCAATACAACATCAATGGCCTCCATTTGTCCCCTTTTAGTCCTAAGGATGGATATTCTAGGCACAGGCAATGCCTCCATTCAAAGTTAGGGATGTTGGTTCTTCAACGAGTCTTGCTTGTTCTTGTGGCAGCATCTGAGCTCTTAATAGGCTTGTTTGCTAGTTGTTTTTGTAATCCTCCACTTTTTAAAGCTTTCTATTTTAATGGAGATTACTCTCCTCCTTTATCAGTTTCTAATCAATGCATCTATTCCTACAATACAAGTATTTCATTTTGAAATTTGAAAGATGAGGCTTTTGTTATACCTTCTTTCTTTATAAGTGGCTCTTTAGGCTATGAGGTCTAGGGACTTCATCCCACAAGGGCATTCCTACCCCCATCATGTGATGGGAGATTGATCTTCCTTTCCATCTCATCATATAAGGAATGGTTGTTTAAGGGCCTTCACTAGTGATAATGCCTGAGCATTTTATCAATCAAGAACCAAACTTATGGTTGAATTGTGAAGTTGAAGTGTGGAGCTTGTGATTGATTTTGAGTCAAGCATGAGGGCTGTGGCAGTGTCTTATCCCCTGATCAAGAGCTGGTCTTATAATTGGGTCTTCAATCTTTTTAGCCAATTTTAATGAAGTTTTCATTTCTTAGCAACTCATTACTTTGATTTGAATGCAATCGAAAGGAAGGTTACAGATGTACCTCTTTTAATTTGCCATATGGGTTGGAAGGTTTATGAGGGTCAAACACGAGAGCCTATAATTATACCATGGCGAAGAGTAGATCTTGTAACCAAGCCTTCAAGGGCAACAAGGGCAAGAGCTTATAGCCATACTTCGGTCAAAAGCGGATCTTATAATTGGACTTTTGGGAGGTCAAGTGCGAGAGCTTGTAACCATACGTTGGTTAAGAGCAGGTTTTGTAACCAGGCCTTTGGG
Source organism: Trichopus zeylanicus subsp. travancoricus (assembly GCA_005019695.1). Taxonomy (NCBI): domain Eukaryota; kingdom Viridiplantae; phylum Streptophyta; class Magnoliopsida; order Dioscoreales; family Dioscoreaceae; genus Trichopus; species Trichopus zeylanicus. The sequence goes on along the minus strand of RXID01015809.1, from coordinate 8,458 downwards.
AGGTCAAGTCAAGAGCTTGTAATCATACTTTGGTCAAGAGTAAATCTTATAATTAGGCTTTTAGAGGTCAAGCACAAAATCTTGTAACCATACCACTGTTAAGAGTAGATCTTGTAACTAGATCTTTGGGGGTCAAGTATGAGAGCTTATAACCATTCCTCAGTCAAGAATGGATCTTATAACTTGTCTTTCAAGGGGTCAAGCGAGAGAGCTTGTGACAATACTTCGATCAAGAGTGGATCTTGTAACTAGATTTTCAGGGGATCAAGTGCGAGAGCTGTTAATCATACCTCAGTCAAAAGTAGATTGTGTAACTAGGCTTTTGGGGGTTAAGCATGAGAGCTCATACCTACACATCAGTCAAGAGTAGATCTTGCAACAATGATTTAAGTCACAGTTCTTGTGATGACAAAAGAACCAATCATGCTTTATTGAGAAAATTACTGCAAATCATTTATATGTCAGGTTCAAGGGCCTTGCTATAGCGCCTATTCATTCTTTGGAAGTGTGGGTTTTTGCTGCTCCAAGGCAATGTTTCTTATTGCCTTGTTGCTTTAGGGTCATATGGAAATTCAACACCCATCTTCTCTTTCCTATTGAGCTTCCTTTGCTCTTCAAGATAGGTAGCATAGCAATGGCATGCCATGTGTTTGTCTCCTCGTATCTCTCTAGTTTTGAAATTGGTGGGATATTGGAGGAGTAGCTAGTGCATGGTGATCATAGCCTACAACCTATTCGAGGCAGACCAAGAATTGTATTATAAGGGGATGACATCCTTACCATGACAAAGTCGGTATAGAAGATGGCACTATACCAACCTTCTTTGGTGGTTGCGAGCACTCTCATCACTCCTTTAGAGTTTAAGGAGTCTCTAGTAAAAATAGTTAACATGTTGTCATAATATCATAATAGCTAGTCACACTTTATCCGATCATATGCTCAAGTAAATAAGATTTTGGTGGATGCTTCTATATCAACCAGCAGTCCTCTTGTCAGGTACCCTTCCAAGATGAGGGTGACCACTAGAGCTTTATCTCAGCACTCGGGGTCCTTCTCTAGAGCCTATGTATCTTTGGGTTGATTCTCTTCTCGTAGGCATTCTCTATGCCTAGGTGCCTCTGTGAGGGCTGGCTACTTTGCTATGATGACAACTCTGCTCTCATGGCAAGCATCTTCCCATATCATGGTGTGATAGGCCTTGATTGCTTGAGTCAGGAGAGGGAATGGCAACCTATCACCTCAGCGGTGGTCATTCATGTCTATGGTCGAATCACCTCCCTTACCAGCTTGGTCTTGTCCCTCCTTGAGGACAAATCTTGTCAAGTGGCCTTCATGTTGAGGCACTCAATTTTGAACTTTAGGTTTTGGTACTCCTCCGTATTGTGGCCATGATCTTTGTGATACCTTCAGTACTTGGAGTTATCAAGCCTTTCTCATTCTTGTCTTGGTAGATTGGCAGTGGCTTCCACAAGTAGCTCTGATCCTCGATCTACACTAGTATCTTGGCCTGAGGGCAGTTGAGTGGTGTATGGCTTTGGAACTTGGCTCTATGGTCCAGTGATTTGGCTCTTGGCCTTTTAGACTTGGATAGCTGCAACTCTCTTCTCTCTCTTTCCCCAGGGGCCCTCAGCTTCCCATTGGGTTGTCATCATTTCTTCTACATCAATGTGTTCATGGACCTGTTTTATGAATTTTGCTAGTGTTTGTGGTGGTTGTCATGTCATTGCATACACCACCCACTCGGCCCTCAATCTGTTCATAGATGTAACAAAAATAATAGAATTGCCAAGATCATTTACCTAGATTTTGACGATATTAAATTTGGAGAGGTAGTCTCTCAAGCTCTCTCCTTTGATTTGGCAGATAGCCAATAGGGTTGATGAGTCATGGCACCTCAGTACAAAAAAGATGAACTATTTCATGAACTTTCATTCTAGATCTACGAAGTTCCCCATCAACCTTGTAGGGTGGCTAGAGAACCAAGGCTAGGCTGAGCCCAGAAGAGTGGCTAGAAATGCTTTACACATCATAGTTTTAGTTGCTCCATGCAACAATATGCTATTTTTGAAAGACCCAACATGATCCAAGGTCCCTAGTCCCATTGTATGACTCGGTCCCTAGTCCCATTGTATGACTCCCACAGTGGTTGTGAAAACTTAGGTTTTGGCAATTTGACTATGAGCTATGGGTTTAGCATGCTTAGGATGCTGCTCAAGGTAGATTTGGGCTCGATTGACCCTTGCAATCTCTTCTCCACCAGATGGCTAATGCATCTTTCCATTTGTTTAGCGCTCCATGTCACAATTGTCTCAATAGATGGCTCATAGCTCCTATCAAAAGGGTTGGTTCAAGCTTGATTCTCCTACCGAGCTAACATTTTGGGATCATGTCAATTCCTAACTTGGCTGTTAGTCTTGGACTTATGCAACTCATCTTCCTCTTGAGGGTGACCTTTTGCTGTGGGGTCAACCAGGGGCTGGCCAGTGAGCCTTCACATCAGTGCAACTTTGGTTTGTATTTTTACCAATTGGGTAGCTTGAATCTTTGCTGCTAGTTGGGTGAACTCTCCTTTGGAGATGGGTTCCTCGTTATGGCACCCCAACTCTGGTTCAAGCTAGCCAGGCCCCTGTTCTAGGGATGCTCTTGTTGTTTGGAGATGAGGATCTTCGGCCTCTCTTGAGAAGGCTTGTAGTGATATAATTTTGTCAAGCTCCAAATTGAGATGTGACAAGCACCATATACCATCTTTAAAGATAAATATACAAGACAAAGCTAGACGAATAATAGAAAAAGGATATCTTCTATGAAAGGCTCTCCTACAAGGTCTGTTGAAATAAAGGGTAAATAAAAACTAGCTAACAATATGCACAGAAATATATATATATATATATATAAGGAACATGAATCCTATAATATATGATACAAGCACTTCTCAAATATAGGGTTTTCAATTTTAAATCTTGGTCCAAAAGACATGAATCCAGGAGGCCATTTAGATACATACATTACAAAAGTATATATGGAAAGGTGAGCTATGCAAGGGCAAATGGCACATCACTCATCACAATTCCCAAGCAAAACTCTAAAATCAACCGGAATGAGCAATCCCATGTTAATTAGCATCTTTTGTACATATCATACATATAGAAATCAAATTTTGTCAAACTAAAATCACAAAAGTCAACATTTAGCTAAAATCATCGAATGCAAGCATTATATGACCACATTTAAAATCAACAACAAATCTCAAATGCAACTATCACATTAGTAATTTTTATCTCTTTTCAATATTATAAAAATAACGTAGAGCAGTATAATTGGTGTCTCTTGCATAGAAATGGGGCACACACATATATAGTGGCCCAAACCAGAACAAAAAAGCTATGCTGAAACTAGTGGTAGAATCTTGGAGGGTACCTTGGGGACTGCACTGCTATTCTGATATCCGCGAATGGCAATCTCATGCACAAATATAAATACATATTAGCATGGCTATGACAACTTCCTATAGCTAAGGCTAGGACAAGAACTAGGAAGGAGACCACACAATCAAAACCAATAAATCACAAAAATAATAATACTTTTATGAATACGAGAAACCTCAATAGATACTCACAGGCCATGGTTTTTCAAATGTAATGTAGATGCATGAGAATATATATATATATATACATACATACATACATACATTTCTAAAATCATAGTTACTTTGTTAAAATACATGCATGATTTTTCCCCCTTCATTTTCAAGCCATACATTTTCTTATAGATGACCCCATAGAATGCCAATGAAACATCAAAGAATCATTTCAAGCAATATGGTGCAAGAAAACATTGTAATCATCAATAGAAATAATATCATCAAAATAACTGCTTCTTAATATTATTAGTCACTCATTCACTTACCTGACATAAATCACATTAAATAGAAAGGAAAGGCTTGATCCTCTTCATCTAATCCATACTTATTGCCAATATTACATCATGCTAATCAAGATTCTAAACTTGAAAGCGTAAATTTAGAACATGAAAAATTAGACTTAAAATATGACCTAGAGTTATCTCATGATTCAAGGCACCAAAGTATCCTAGATTCAAACACGCAAGTCAATTACTGTTCACAAGGCAACTTGACATCAAAATCCATTGCTCTTCTATCAAAATAATAGCAAAGAAAACTATATTTTGAAACCTTTACTTCCACATCTTTCTTGCTTCAACACATTTCCTTGGCTATAATTGTAAGGATTTATAGAAATAAAGCTTGGTCAAAACCAAAGTGAATAGAACATGGAATATCAATAGCATGAATATTGAATGAAAATGAATGGAAAATAGTTCGAAGATCAAGTGTTAAAACTACAACAAATTCTAAGTAGCAAAACTAAAACTTGATGAAGAACTAAAGTAGATTCCAAATAGCTAGTTCGAACCTCTTCAAAAAACCAAAGCAAATTACAACACTAATATTAACACCCAAACATTCCCAAGCTTCAAAATAAAGTACAAGATCATAGCCAAATCCTAACTAGAAGTTGAGGCGTTGAACATTCCTTAGCTTCACGATAAGTTGGGAGCTTAGTCTAATGAAACTTCAATAAATAGGAAGGTCCAACTCTAAATTTTCAGTATGGTATTGACAAATATTGGTAGTTGCAAAAAAGTTAAGAGAAGTAGCCAAAAAACCCTTTATTTACTTGTTATTTTAGTACTTTGATATAGAAGCAATATTCCAAGAGCAAACCCTCATAAACTCTAGAGAAGACCTTAAAATAATGGTTTTAATCTTAGATTTGAACAATCAAGACCATAACTTGTAGGGTCTGAAAATAAATTCAATTTTTTGAGTAAAAAACACAAAGAACTCCCCTTTCTAACAGCAAACAAGGCCCCAGACTTGATCAATCTCAGCTAAAGAACATGGCCATGATTTATCAGCAAAATATTTCAGCAAGACCCCAATTTTAGCACCCACATTATCGGTCAACTAGTTCCTCAAAACAGGAAAAAAGTCTTCTCCAAATTCATCAAGAATCAATAGAATTTTTAGTTAAGAGATTGCAATCTCAAAATATATCAACTAAAGATCCAAATCTGAGAATAAAAGGCAAGAACTTATCCATTAAATTTCAAATTCAAATCAATCAATGGTTTGATTTGAAGATCCTCTCAACTCTATAAAAGCATATAAAGATCAATACAAAGAGACCCAAATTTCGGACGAATTTTGGATGAATTTTGGACAAATTTTGGACAAAATTTGGATGAATTTTGAACAAATTGTTGGAGGGATTATCGGCACAAATTAGCATGAGAGTTAGCACGAATCAAGGAGAAAGGAGATCAAGAGGACATCATCAAGGAGAAGTAAGTTTCTATCTCCTCTATCTTTTCTCTTTATTTCTCCTTTGCCTTTCCTCTTCTTTTTCTAACTCCTTGCGGGGTCCTTGCCACCTCCTATGCTCTTATTGCCCCCTCACCACCAAGGCCACCTACAGCCCTCTTGCACTCCTATTGCCCCCTTACCATCACAACCGCTCGTGGCCCTCCTGTGCTCCTACTGCTCCCTCATCTACCTCCTGTGTCATCTTCAATTAACTTAACAATCTTAAACCTCGAGGCCTGCCATGGAAGTCTCTAAAGAGAAGAAGAAAAGATGAAGAAGAGGGAGAACCCACGTAGACTAACAATAGAACAATAACAACAACAAAACAATAATCATGACTAAAATACATTCTCCTTCCATTGAATGTGCTCCGATCAACTGACTTAGGGTCAACTTCCTAGGTTGCCTGAAAGTCAACTAGACCTAGGGTTAGCTTATAGGCTTACTAAAAATTCATCCAATCTAGGGCTAGCTTACAAGCTCTTCCAAAATCCATTCAACCTAGGGCCAGCTTGCAGGCTTACTCGAAAGTCAACTCTGACTTAGGGCCAGTCTGCAGGCTAGTCCAAATTAAAAGCCAATTCAAATTAAAGGCCAACTTTCGGGCTTGCTTGAAGGTATATTTGGATTAAAAGCTAGCCTGTAGGCTTGCCTAAATATTTATTCAAATTAAAGGCCAATCTACGGGCTTGCCTGAAAGTCTAAACAACTTAGGGTTAGTCTGCAAACTTATCTAAAGTTATCATGATAGTACGAGGGCTCTCAAACTACAATCAATGAACATAAGTCAATTAAAGTAACTCAATGACATTGACCTCAAGCTAATTCAGCTAAAGAAAATGAATAAAATCAAATGAACTTGAACAAAACACCAAAAGAACTTGAATTAACAAAAAAAATGGGCTAAAACTAGTCATCAACCATGCAAAAAACTTTCAATTGGTCGTTTAGTTTCCCAATAAGTTGATCGATTCTCACCCATCAAGGGCCGACATGCACTTTGCTGATCAGTCTATGCCTCAACCAATCGATCGATTTCTACAGACCGAGAAAAGACACTAGCTCTATTGGACAACCGATACTAAAACTGATCATCCAGTTTTGATAAACCTGGAATAACACCTTCTTAGCTAGTAGACCAGTGGCCTAATCAATCATCCGTTGTAGTCAGAATACTAATGAACTGGGTTCAGATTAAACTTTAATTTGGTCAAGCTTTGGTTGATCAAAACTTAGATAAATTTGGATTCAAATCAAGTCAATTTGGAATCAAAGGAAGTTTCAATTGAACTCAAACAACATTCGAAACTAAATCAAAATTGATTCAGATCACACTTTAATTGAATCAACTCACAATGAATTCGAATTGAACTCCAATTGAGCCAAACCATATTCAAACTGAACCATCATAAGTTCAAATAAAACTTTAAATTAAGTCAAATAATATTTGAACTAAATCATAACAAGTCCTAACTGAATTTTGAATCAAGTTAAACAAATTTTGAACTAAACCATCATAAGTTCAAATTAAATCTTGAATAATATTCAAACTAAACCATAATAATTTTGAATTGAGTCATCAAAATCCTAATCGAGTCAAGCTATATTCGAATCAAATAAAAATGGAATCCAAATTGAGTTTGAACCAAACCCAAATTGGGTCAAGCCAAGTTCAAACTAAGTTCCAACTGGGTCATTCTAAGTTTGAACCAAGTCGCAATTGGGTCAAGCCATGTTCAACTTGGTCAAAGCAAGTTTAAACCAACTTGGTCAAAGCAAGTTTAAACCAAGTCCCGACTGGGTCAAGCTGAGTTCAAATCAAATCCTAATTGGGTTATACCAAGTTCAAACCAAACCCAAATAGGGTGAAGGCAAACCTGAATTAGAACTAGGCCCAAATTTGAACTCGAAATTAGGTCTAAAAATAAACCAAAAATTAGGTTAAACTGAACCAAAAATTAGGTCAAACCTAAACCAAAAATAAAGTCAAATCTGAACCAAAAATTGACTCAAACCAGAACTAGAACCAAGTCCAAAACTAAACCAGAATAGGCCAAATCTAAACTAGAATTTGGTCAAACTTGAACCAAAACCATGTTGAACTAGACTAACTTGAACTTGAACCCAAGTCCATTAAGGTTTAAGCCTAAACCCAATAATGGGTTGAGCAAGGATCCATCAAGAACACAACAAGAATTGGATCTAAAATCCATTAAGAATTTGGCAAAAACCTATTAAGGGTCAGATCCGATATCCATTTAGGATCCATCAAGAACCCAATCGAGGTTGAATCCAAGATCCATTATGGATCCATCCAGAACCCAATCAAGGTTAGATCCAAGATTCATTATTAATCCAACAGGAACCTAATTAAGGTTGGATCCAAAATTAATTATGGTTAGTCAACAACAAATCCAAAACCATCAATGGCACCTCAACTATGACAACAAAGGACAAAAGTTTTGATAAGTTGCATGTAAACATGTATCGTGTGAAAGGCTACATTCTTCTATATGCTATTAAATTAATTCACTAGTTTTGTCTATTTGTTACCAGTCCTTTTTTTGTCTATCACGTTGGTTATGTTTCCCAAAGATCTTTGCTCGATTGCAGAAAAAAAATTATTTGAACTTCATCCTAAATTCAAACTTCTCAACCAAGACCCATGTTTGTTCCAAAGTTTTAAGTTTTGGGAACGGGTTTCAGCCCTAAAAGAACTAGTCCATGTTAGTCATTCAGTGTATTGATCGACATTATTCTATTTCGATTTCGGCTTAAAATATTTTCTTTATTTATTAATTATATGTTGATTAAAGTTTGACTATATTTTGGACTTCAAATAAAAAATATAATATATTTTTTCAAAATTAGAAAAATAAAAAATTATAAAATAATTAATAACTAATCTTACCATAATATTAAATACTATTTTAATTAATTTTAATAGTTAATTAAAACATCTACATAATTTTTTGTATTAAAGAAATTATACAACTCCTCTAGTTATAGTATTTTTGCACTAAAGATCCATCGTACAACTCGAAGAGTAAACATTAAGACCTCCTTCTAAAG
>RXID01015807.1:0-35702 GCA_005019695.1 Trichopus zeylanicus subsp. travancoricus | reverse complement strand
AAAATTTAAATTCTAAAGGCTTATTTATAAATAAAAAATTTGAGAGGAGTTTATTTATAAATTTTGTATTTCATAGGAATCAAATCATAATTATCGATCTTCTAAAGGGCTTATTTGCAAACCCTAAATTTTTTGGGACTAATTTTTAATTTTAGAATTTCATTATATTTTTTTGTAAAATTCTTATTTCAGAAATTTATTTATAAGAAAAATCCAACCAAGAACCCATTTATAAATATTTATTTAATGTAGGGAGTCTATTTGTAAAATTTTTATATTTTATCATTTTGGCCCAAATTTTAAATAAATTTTGTGTCCAATTCTGGTCCAACAATTCAGCCCAATTAACCCATTTGGATTAGGTTTAGCTTGAGCCCAAAATTTCTAATGATTTAGGTCCGAATTGAACTCAATTTCTGATTAAACTTGGACACGATTTAAGTTTAATTGAGACCCACATTTGAGCCATAATTTAGTGACATACAAGTCTCAATTTTAATCATATTTTAATCAAATTTCATTGTAGTAAAAATCACCTCAAACACTCATATCCCAATTTGGAAAGATGGGCTTAATTTGAATTGTCATCAGGAGTGAATTTGGATTACTACGTGGGGTTTTGTATTTATGTTTTACCTAGAGAAACATAAAGTGCATATTTGACCAAGTATTCCTTTGAGCAAACTAGATGTCCAGTCATAGATAAACATAAACATCTTCATTTTGTTGTCATTACCACAAAGGCTCATGCATAATACCTTTTCAAAAATTGGGTGTTGATCAGTGGCATAAGTCTTTCTCCTTTGTCATCAATTTGTTGATAGGATCTCCTTTCAAATATCCTTTTAATAATATAGGGGCCTTCCCAATTAGGGGTTTAAATTTACCTTTCTTATTTCGATTTGGGATTATGGGTCTTCTCGAGATCAAGACCATTTTCTCCTTTTGGAATGATCTTAGCCAGGTCATTTTATTGTAGACCCTTCATTTTTGTGCTCGGTACATTTCTAGGTTTCGTTGAGTTATAAGTCTTGTTTTATTCAAGGAATCTAGCTCATTAAGGCAAAGATAAACATTTTTTTTTTTGTGATTTCCTCCTGCAAAGTAATCCTTAAAGAGAAAATTTGAACCACTAATGGTAGGATTGCCTTGGTCACAAATACCAATGCACACAGTGTTGATTTGGTAGGGGTTTGATATGTGGTGCGATAAGCCCATAATGCCTCTAAGAGCTTTTGGTGTTAGTCTCTTTTGTTTCTAGCAACAACTTTTTTTAGTATCTTGATAGGATTTTATTAAATGCCTCAACAAAGCCATTTGTCCTAGCGTTATAGATGGATAAATACCTCCAATCTATCTTATGATGATGTACGAATCACCCTATTTTGAAGCTTTTGAAGGACAGTCCATTGTTAGAGATGATCCCTTGAGGAACACCAAACTAGTATAATATATTTTTCCAAAAGAAATGGGCGATAGTGTCTGCTTTCACTTCTTCCAATGGGATTGCCTCTGCCTGCTAAGAGAAATAGTCAGTCATCACCAGTATAAAGTGGTAACCTCTAGAAGAAGATAGCTTAATTGGGCTGATGATATCCGTATCCCATACTCCAAACGGCAATGAGGACAGCATTGGGTGTAGGGAATCCAATTAAGTTCAGCCAACAATAAAGCTATCAACAATACTTCATGCCTAATTGATAACAAGCCAGGAAAAGATGTCAACCACCAAATTAAAGATGATTAGCATAAGCCACAGTCATTAATCCTTCCCTCAAATCAAATAGGATAAAAGGTAGGCTTCAACTAGCTCAATTAGTCAGCCAAAATGCCTTGTCCAAATGAGGTCAATCAACAACATACTCGAAGTTGTCGGCTACCCTTCAAGCTAGTCAACCCCTAGAACTAGTTGATAACATGCCTTTAAGCTAGTCAACCTTCAGAAATAGTTGATGACAAGCTCCTCAAGCTAATCAACCCTCGGAAGCAGTTGATGACGTGCCCCTCAAGTGAGTCAACCCCTAGAAGCAATTGATGATGTGCTCCTTAAATTAGTCAATGCCCAAGAGTAATTAACAATGCACCCTTTAAGCTAGTCAATCCTCAGAAGCATTTGATGATGCACCATTCAAACTGGTCAACCTTTAGAAGTAGTTGATGGCGCGCCCCTCAAACTAATCAACCCATAACAGTAGTTGATGATGCACCCCTCAAGCAAGTCAACCCCCAGAAGCAATTCATGGTGTGCTCCTCAAGCTAATCAAGCCCTAAAATCAGTTGATGATGCACCTCTCAAGCTATTCAACTCCCATAAGCAGTTGATGATGCATCTCTCTAGCTAATCAACTCTTGAAAGTAGTTGATGATGCACTCTTCAAACTGTTAACCCCTAGAAGTAGTTGATGATGCACTCCTCAAGCTAGTTAACCCCTAGAAGCAATTGATGATATGCTCCTCAAGCTAGTCAACCCCCCAAAGTAGTTGATGATGTGCTCCTCAACCTAATCAACTCCCAAAAGTAGTTGAACAACTCCCAAAAGTAGTTGAACACTTCAAGCTAGTCAACCCCTAGAAGCTGTTAATGATGTGCCCTTCAAGCTATTTGACTCTTAGAAGTAGTTGATGGTGTGACTCTCAAGCTAATCAACCCCTAGAAGAAGTTAACAATGCACCCCTTAACCAAGTCAACCCACAAAAGTAGTTGATGACACGCTCCTCAAGCTAATCAACCATCAGAAGCCTCAGAAGTAGTTGATGATGCATCTGTTAAGCTAGTCAACCCTCAGTAGCAGTTAATGGCATGATCATCAAGCTAATCAACCCCCAAAAGTAGTTGATGATGTGCCCCTTAAGCTAATCAATCCCTAGAAGTAGTTGATAATGCGTTCTTCAAGTTTGCTACTCCCATAAGCAATTAATGACACTCCCCTTAAGGTAATCAACTCGCATAAGACATTGATGATGCACCCTTCAAGTTTACCACCCTAGAAGAGATTGATAACACTCCCTTCAAAAGCTAAACCTGACAAGCTATTAGTAATACTATCAAAAGAAGTTGATCACTAACGCACAATGCTATCAGCCATGTGTCAAGCTAAACCTGACAAGTCATTAGTAATGTTATCAAAAGAAGTTAAATGAAAATGCCTAAAGCTATTAATTACATTTTTGGTTAAATTTGACAAGCCATCAGTAACACTCTCAAAAGGACTTAATTGTCAATGCTCCAAGCCATCTTCTATACTTTAAGTTTGTTCCCTTTTTATCTTTTCATATTCCATCAAATGATATCACCAAATTAGGTTATCAATATTCACTAAGGATCAAGTCAGGGCCCATTTGAGCCAAGCTCCACAAGGTCTAGCATGTGGGAGTGGAGTAGTAGTGCATGTTAAAGATTCATCCCCATTTCCCCTTCCCCTCCTTTTCTTTCTCATTTCATGTTCTTTCATGATTTTAAATTCATTCTAAAGTGAGAGTATGCCCTCACTTAAGCCATATATTCTTTTCTCAAAAATGATCAAATGTTGTATTTTCTTATTTTCTTTTGTGTCTCTATTTTATTAGCTAGGTTTCTTACTTCTTGAGATTCTTGATGATTGTTGGGTTAGTTAATAATAGGGACTTACGCCTATTGGAAGTTAATATTCTCACAACACCCCATTTTCACTCTCTCAACTTTTTTATTTATTTTATACACTTAAGTTTGATATTGATCGAAAATTATCTTAAATACAATTGTGGATTAATCATTCCCATATGTTTTAATTATTAAGCTATCATTTGTTCGGTTCCCCAACTGGTCATCCAATTCTAGTGAACAAGGATTGGCAAAACCTTTTTGTCAGTTGTCTGATTCCTCAACCGATCATCTTGTTCAGCTTAGGATTAGAAGTTTGAATCTTTTGTCTGATACAACTAGTCATCTATTAAGCAAAGCTAACATTCGGTTCTGTCAAAAAGACTATGTTAAGAGCTTCCTACAAAACCTAATACAATGTATGGTCTAAATAAATAATTTCAAAAATAAATCTTCAACTCTACTAAAAGAAATAAAAATTCTAAACCTAGTGAGCCGACTTAATTTATTATCTTAAACATTTTTTGGGCTTCCAACTTGATCATTAAGCTTTATCTCCAAATTATCATCCTCTTTATTTTTGAGTCATTATCTTCAAGCTTTTAATCTTGAAACTCAATCCTTCATGAGCTTGGATGATCATTGCAAATCCTGATGCTTTTCACAATGTAAGAAATTTGCTAAGTATTAGTTTGATCATCATTAAAATCCAAAGGTCAACATAGGTTGGACACTTTTACTCTTCTTCTAATATAGATTTGATCCAATGTATTAAGAGTTTAGACTTATAATGGGAAATCCTAGGCCTACCCTCACTTTTCTCAAGGTTCCCTAACATGGTGAGCAAATCTAGGCTATTGGTGCAAAATATGCTCATGTGATGCTCTTTCAAAAATGGATTAAGGAAGGGTTTCCCCAAAATAATAATGATTTTTTTGCTAGACCACACATTAGTTTCTCAGACAACTACTAAATACACAAAATTTCAAGGCTTCCCTAAATATACAAGCTCAAGGACTTCATCCTTAGAGGTGGCAAAAATCCAAAAGCTGACTATGCTAGCCATCATATTTGGGGTGACGCTATCTAGAGTGAGTTCATACTCCGTAAGGACAATACAATGAAGCAAGCGGAGGGAAACCTAAGCCCTACTTTTTACTAGATTTACTATGCATCATAGTAGAAGTAGAAATGCTTCTTTAGCTTCTCAAACCCTTTATTGTCTCCAAACTAGTCCACTTTAATGTGTATTGGGAAACTTAACTCCAAGATGAGGAGTTCAACTTTCTTCTCCCTCAAAAGTTTAGTTAGAGAGCCACATCCAACTCTAAAATGGGGTTGATATCTTGGGAGCCTTGAACACAAAGGTTGGAATGAAACTCTAAGCTTCTTGAGGGTCTATTGTCATCTCTCCTTAAGACATGCTCTTGAACCTCGGTAGGATGCATAAGAGAGTTATTTCTCCCCCAGCAAGTGTCTACTAGAGGAGACTAAGTCTGAGCTCCTGATCCTACTTTCATCTATAGAACCTAAAAATTGAATAATAGAGTTAGGGGAAGAACACAATGACCATAATTATCTAATTGGAGCTTAAACTCACTGACTAACCAAGATAAAAGTGTGAAATTTTCAAGATCAAACCTATGGGAGCAAATATTTGTGAAATAGAAAGGGAAAAAGCAAGAAAAACTAATAATAGGGAAAGCAAAGAAAAATGTTCAAAAATGGAAGAAAATTTAGGGAAGGTGACTTACTCTACCTGGTTGATTGCTAACTTGAGATCACCCTAAAACATCATTAGAGAGCCGTAGAAATGACAAAAGATCATCAGAGAGCTAGAACAATAGAAGCTTTAAGGAAGACAAGTAAAAAAAAAGTAAATTTCTTCAATCCCCTACCCTTATGAGGACTTAGGCAATGACTTAGATCAAATCACCATTGTCTCAAGATTTACACATAATTGAGGGTGGGATAAATCGTACCCTGAGAATTTAAAGGTTTGTGACCCATGGTGTCACCCCATTGTTATGCGAAATATGAGGGGACACTACAAGATCCTGGGCATAACGATAGCCTCAAATCTTGTCCAACAGCTATCATTGCAAAAGATTTGTGTCATTGAGGTCTCGTATTTCATGTGCATGGTGCTTGAGAAGAATCTAAGTCTTGAACTAGGGAAAATCAAATTTGTTTGGCATATAGAGATCCTACAGTTAATGAAAATACACTCAAGCACCTTCCCTATTAAGCTCCAAAAGCTTTGTGAAAAGACTTGTGGGGCAATGATATGTCAAGATAAATTATACACGTGAACCAAAGATCAGGTCAACTAAATTGGGCTACTTAGACCAAGGTTAAACTTGTCAATTCATCAAATCTCTTTTTTCATCATCTAAGAGACAGACTCACACTTACATAGCCTAATCGACCTTTGATGAACCATGATAACTCCGAGGGTATTGTCACTTGGACTACTCTGATGGTTTAGTCCATTTCACTAGGCAAATGTGGCATTTTAGAAGGTTGTCTCCTAAATGATAATCACCTTCTTCTACCTGCTCCATTTTCATCAAGAAATCTAGGTCAAATCTACCCAACCTAAGGATCAAATCCTACCTTTCTTCTCCTCCATCCTCCTTTAATTTCTACCCCTGAAATCTAGGTCCTCATTTTCCATATTCTTTCAACTTTATATTCATACTCCTATCCACAAAATAAGATGTATGACTTAAACATGGAAGCTTCCTTCCCTAGGCATTATTGGGCAGGCAATTCCTAATATTGAACATGTAAGTTGCATGTTGGCTAGACAGGAAGGTAGAGCTCAACCTAATCTAAAATCAGGAGGATGCAACAAGATCATTGTAATAATATAAGCAAATATATATTCTAAAATAAAAAAGAAAAATCATATAAGAAATAGGGGCTTTCCCAGTGCTTTAGAAGCATCAATAATTTCCAATGTCGAAAGTATCACAATTCTAGTGTTTTTTCAAAAGTGTTGCTAATTCCTGGCAATTTTAAAAGAATGTCACTTATTGCTGACACTTCTAAAAACATGCCTACAATAGGTTATACGTAATATATGCCTATATAGAACCTATTTCTATTTCTCTAACCTATGCTGAAGCTCCTATGTTGAGATCGCTTTGCTCCTCCAACCTCCAACTTTGGCTACCTCCACCTCAAGCCACCACTTCTCATCTCCTCCGCCTCTACCTCATGCCATTGTTTCCCATCTCACTCATCTCTACCTAGAATAGCCCCCTTTTACCTCTGCCCATAGCCTCTCACCTCCAATCTCCTCCATCTCTTTCGACATCTCCACCTTCTTCAATTTGAGGTAATATCTTTTCTTTCTATATGAATCTCTCCTCTCTCTGGCCCTCTTCATCTTTGGGTTCCAAATTTTTGGGTTTAGGGTACATCATTAGCCCCTTTCTTCTTCCCACCATTATGCTCCTTAATTTTGTAATTTTAGGGCTGGTTCACAGGAGTTGAAGTAGTTGGTGGTTGATTTTATTGGTATAGATTTGGCTTCTAGAGCTGATATTTGTGCTTAATTTTGAATGTTGTGTAGTGGATGCAAAATTATGAATATAGGTATGGATTTCTTAGCAATTTTTTGAAATTATCTATAGAATTAATTTTTGATTATTGGGGATGATTTGTCAATATGGCTTTTTGTGAGTTGTTTTGTTTTGAAATTTGTTCAAATTTTTTATGCAATAGGGATGAAAAATGCTCAGTTACGACATTCAAAAATTTTACTATAATAGAAGAAATAGGTCCATGGGACTGTGAAATTTGAAAAGATGGATCTTAAGGTTTTATATAGATTACAATTAATTGAAGTTGTGTTGTTACTTTGTACTTTGTCTAAGATTTTAACTCACTTGGGGCCATGAAATTAGAAAAGATGGATCTTAAGGTTTTATGAAATAAAATTTGTCATATGATTTTTGAATAAAACTAGCTTATGCTTAGTAAGCCTTGTGAATGAACCCCTTCTTGTTCTTGGTTTCTTAATGATACGTTTTGTCTCTATCATGCTATTATTATAGTGTATGAATCCTTCTCATAAGATGCATGAAAAGACATTATTTCTTTTTCTTGAGCTACATGAATATTTTAGGGTTTGATTGATTTATTAGGTGTGAAAAGATAGCAGAAGCTCAAAAGACTAAAAGAAGCCCTTTGAGGAGAAAGATGACACATTTAGGTATAGGCTCAAGTTAGGTTACTTTTATCATTTGCCAGTTGAGTTATTTATATCTTCCAACAATAATCCTTTGTATGTTCTTTGGTTTCATGGTCTTACATGGTTTTTATATATAGTGTATATGGGAAGCAACAACAATCTAGAACAAAACATGGCATTAAGTATTTCATGAAATTTTATATGGTTATATGTAAATGTTTTTACTGCTGGAAGTGTGAAATGTTGTTTATATCCTTTTTTACTATTGTAGATGAGGGATTGTATGAGGATTTTTATTTTATTATCACTTGGTGTGGATCTTGTAAGCTCATTTGTCCATTTTAGGATTTGTAATTTGCGCTTCGATATTTGTTTCTTCTATTTTCTCAAATGATCTTCTATTAACATTTTGTAATATCATCTTAGTATGTATTACCTCATCTTCTTTTAGCATTAATTTTATGACTCATAAAGTTTTAATGCTAGTTTTTCATTCTGTTAATTTTTCAAAAACTTTTTGTTGTATGATTCTACAAGTTTATTCTCAGTACACTATTTTATTTAATTTTAACTAGTCTAATAGAAATTTCACTCTTTATTGCTATTGAAAATTAGTTACATATAATAAATGGATTGATAAGAACTATTAAAATTTGTAAGTTATTAATCAAATGACTAATAGAGGTGTAGATTTATGTTTTGAATGCATTGGTGATACTGGAGTTGTTTCACTGCTCTACACTCGTATTGTTATATAATTTCTATATCATTTCAATGTGTAAGATTGCTGAATAGCACATTTGTGACAATAAATCAATATCTAATATGACAAAGAAATCTCCTTTGAGTCATGGAAGATTATTGATTCTTGTATTTCTTGTAGAAGATTTTTGAGATGCTTATAATTTTGTAGAAAAATGTGATACGTGCAAAGTTGAAAACAAGAATTTAACTATTAGCAATTCCCGGTGCTCCTAGAGACCCTTACCAATATTTTTTATAACTTTTTCCAATGCTTTTGAAAGTTTTGGCAAAAATTATATTTTTGTCGACGATTTTTATAACTTTTCTTATCACTTCTTAAAAAAATCGCCAAAAGCTAGATTTTTGTTTGCGCTTATTATAATATTTTTCAACACTTATGAAAAGCACCCCCAAAAGTCAAAATTTTTTCTCT
This sequence comes from Trichopus zeylanicus subsp. travancoricus, assembly GCA_005019695.1. Classification (NCBI taxonomy): domain Eukaryota; kingdom Viridiplantae; phylum Streptophyta; class Magnoliopsida; order Dioscoreales; family Dioscoreaceae; genus Trichopus; species Trichopus zeylanicus. The sequence continues at coordinate 26,744 of RXID01015807.1, read as the reverse complement.
ACTTTTTAAGCCAAAAGTCAGACGTTTTCCAATACTTCCGAAAATGTATCACCAAAAATCATACTTTTGTTGGCATTTTCAATAAAGTGCCAGTAAATTTTTTTTCACCCACACTTCTTCAACACTACAAGAAATGGTGAAAAAAAATTTTCCTTTCGTTTTTTTAAGCATCGGGAACAGTGATACTTTTATTTTCGTCGGTACTTCAAAAATGCCATAAAAAAAATGCCAAAATTGTATTATTGGCTTTTTTGAGTGTTGATAATTATTCTAAAATATCGCAATACTCCAATATGTAGTAGCGAATAATAAACCAATCGCATTTTAGTTACTCGGATATCAAAAAATCACTAATATGATATTCTCTGTGAATCTAAACCTAAAGAGGAACAGCCTGCAATTTTATGTAATCCCGCTTCAATTAATCTTGTTCTTGTCTTCTCCTTAATGTTCAGCATTTGCATCATATCTTGCTGAAATAGTTCAAACCACAAGCACACTATCATCTTATAAGAATACCATTTTTGGCATGATTCCGATCTTTTAGATGCATGATGGAGAATGCATCCACATGTATGGGAGCAAAAATACTTTTCTTTTCAAAATTTTCGGTTCCTGGGCTTGTCTACGAAGATTCTAGTGAAGGTCCAAGATTGGAAGATCATTGCATCTTGTCCTTTGACCGGATTCCCTTTGTAAGGCTTCTTTTTATGCAACATGTTCAAGGTTCTCCTTAAACAAGTCTAGTGAAAATATATAGGCTGCTAAATAGGATCAAATTCTTGATTCAGTTCTCTTCTAGCTGATGTCATTACAGTCAACACCATTAGATTTTTGCAGATTCGGGTGCAAAGATCTCAATGGATTCCTCCAACTTGTCAGAAGGCAAGGAGGAATCCAATTATATTAGCATCTCAAAGAACACATAAACACATGATATGTTTAGTAAATTATCATGCGGATCGACGGCGAAAGTTTGAGCAATTTGTGTCAAGGACATCTGAGGGTCTTGCTTTTCCTTTAGTCTTGTAATATCTTTTGTGATATTTAAACCAAAACAGAAAAATTCAATGCATTCACTCTTATTCTATAAATATTAACAATTAAATTACTTGAATCAGCGCCTGTGAAGTTACACTAATAACATTTTAGTCTAAAAGATCTAAAGCACTTCGGCAGTTTCGGAGTATTTTTCTGTCATGCTCAAACATTTAGATTGACATATATTGCTTGGCATTTTGCTTAGACTTAAAATGCTTTTATTATCTTAATCAGTAGAGAACAAAAATCATGCTTATTAGAACAATTTTTTTATATCAAATAAGCTTAGTTTCTCTACAGCTAAAGTGTTTGATTGCATATTTCATGTTGATTATGTTCTTTATCACAAGTCTACAATTAACTATCACTGATACAGTCAGATTTTTTCTCTATCACTTAGTGTCAAATATTGACCAGAATTTACTTTCACCAAGATTTTGAAGATGAGCTCACTACAACATTTTACAATATTTTTGACATTTTAAAAACACCCCCAATAGTGTCAAAAACATTAGAAAAAATTTTTGGTATTTTTTTGGCGCTAAAGAAATGTTGGAAAAAGATGTCTGAAAAATTTTTGGCATTTTAAAAATATTAGGAACACTTATTCCCTACGTTTCTTACAGTGGTTGATAGATGTTGGCAAAAAACATAATTTCTAATATTTACATGACAAATGTTGAGAATTTTTTGGCATTTTTTATAAGAAAATGCTAATAAATATTGGGAAATTCTCAGTGTTTACAGTATAAACATTGAAAATATGGATTTTTTTCCTATTTTCTAAATTTTAAAATATGTATTTTGTTTTTACAAAACCAGCACATCATAGTACACAAATTTTAACTCATCACAGACATATATATATATTGAAAGTTAGAATTCATACAATTATTAGAATTTTTAAGTGATTAGTTAAAAATCAAAAATATAGATAGAGAAAACAAAACCCTTATTTTTATACATCGTTTTCGAAACAAGTCATACAAAATTATATTACTAATGGTTGTAGCATCCCTAATGCCCTTTCGTTCTTGAGTTTTGCCATCTCATGTAGCCATGAATCACCGATTGGCCTTGATCCCTTCAAAAAAACAAAAATGAAAAATAACTATGAGATAAAATTATAAATTCTAAATCAGATTTTTATGAATTACTTGAGATACCAAAGAAGTAGATCGATTTCCTCCTAGACTCACCTGTGTACTGATCTCTCAGTTCCAAGTTAGTTAGTATCCTTCATAACTTGTTTAATTTCATATATTTGTATAATCATACGATTTAACAATATATAACAAAGAAAAAAATTTATTTAAATAAAAATATATGCCATAGGGATGGTAGTGGATCCATTGCCAATACAAGCCTCTAAAGACTCGATGTCATTCTATAGTCTAGCTATTTTCTCCTAGAGAGGAGCAACCTAGGCATCTATAATAGCATCTACTTCAGCTTCAGTATAACGAAGTCCACCCTCTAGATGTATAACTTCTAGTGATATTCTTTGTGGTCAAGTATCAATCATTATCTTTTTTATTTTAAAATTTTTCTTTTGGTGTAATAGAGCAATTGTCTTGACTTCCTATGCTTATATCATTGAACACAAGGTGATGCTTATCAGATACAGAATCCAGAAAAAATGGAGATGGATTCATGAAATTCTTTAGGCATAGAAAGCTTTAAAACAAGCAAATGGATTCAAACATTACTATTTCTGTCTAAGTCAAATGCTCAATAAACAGTAGGGAGACTACAAGGTATTCAATGAAAAGAAAGTAAGCGAATGGATTCATGCATCTTAATCCTCAGAAAGCAAATTTAGAACTTGACAACAAAAACTAATTTGCATTGTATGCACTTTCAAATTCTTCTCCATTGAACTTTATATAGATTGGTAAAAAGAGTATAGCATCGATGTGGAAAAAAAAATGTACAAAAAATGGTATATACACAAATGCATATTTTAAATAGAACTGATGATACACTAGACCACAAGAATTGGTTCAGTAAACCTTGGCAGGTGTGAACCAAGACCAAAGTCGTTAGTCGAGGTAACTAAAAGCGGACCATTGAGCCTATTGGCCGAGGTAAGCTCACCGAATCCAAAGTCAATAAGGAGTAGGAAACAGCTATCTTAGCATTGAACCAAGATAAGCTTGGTGTTCTCAGCTAGCGATGAACCCATCCCTAGGTTTGGAGCACTAAAAGAGAGTTGAACTAAGCTGTGACTGATTTCAAATGACTCGACTGAATCATACCCAATACCGAATGATTTTGAGTTCTAATCCTCACCTATTTTCAAAAGTCAAACGTGAAGGATCTGGAATTGGTAGCTATCATCATGAGAAATCTACAGGGGTGGTTACATAAAATCATGGGATCTTGATATGTTAAATCTTTAGATACACTATAACTAGTACAATAATTAGAGAAGTAAAGTTTAATATCCAAACCCCTACACCACTTCTATTATTGAAGGCTAGACTAATTTAAGCATTAGAGCAACCATCGCCAAAGAGTTTTTGGTAATTTTCTTCACAGATTTCTCTTTATGTAGCTTGATGGAAGCGTGACCTAGCAAATCAGATCTCAAAGAGCCTCCCAGACTGAAATTAGTGGTGAATTGGACTCTGTCAACAAATTAGTACTGGAGGGCAGATCGCTCCCACATCGGCAGAATCACATTGTTACTCTAGCAAACTAGTTGAACCAACCCACCAAGTTAACTCGGCCGTTTGTCCACTCACGCAACAAGAACCTCAGGGAATTCCTTTGCAAACTATCCCTGAGATGCCAACAACTCCTTCCAACTTGATGAGTTAGCAAGAGTTCCAAACACTAATGGTCATAATTCAATAGATAATGCAGCTGTTGAAAACCCAAGTGCAAGTCATGCAGGGTCAATAGGCTCAACAACTAGAAAATCAAGCTTAGATGATGTAAAATTTCCAAACTCACTATGCCTCAGCTCAACCTCAAGTCTTGATCTAGGTTTTGATCCAAGGTGCATTTTTGAATCAACAAAATGAGCCCCACCCACTGTGTATGAGCCAACTGTAGCCCAATGGACATCATCATTTAGGCCATCAAGACCCTTCGATGGGAGTCTCACTTTAGTACCAAGCCTCAAGGGGTTATGAGGGACATGACTCCACTTATGATCCAGCTAATGAGGTTACATACTAAACCCATGTAAGCCAAAACTCAGTAAGAGCTAGTCAAGGCACTCAAGGAGAGGCTATATCCCATATAGCTCGGGAAAGGTTTGGTGCACCAATTCACCCAAAATAGATAAGGTATGATACATCCTTAATTCCCGAGATCACCTATTTATAGGTATAGCCAAAGTTTTGTCAACCCCCTATAAAGTGTATGATAGCTCAAAGGATCCAGTTGACCATGTTATCACATTTAGAAATACCATGATCCTACAAGGAGCATGGGATTCAATAATGTCCAAGGCATTTCCTATGGCATTGCAGGGACCAGCCCAAGCTTGGTACTCTAAACTCCTGAAGTACTCCATCACCTTTGGTGATTTGGCAAATAGGTTCACACAACAATTTCTCTCATTGGTGCCTCGGTGAAAGGACACTTCCACATTACTTACACTGAAGCAAAAAGAAGGCAAACTTTAAGGGAGTATTTAGCTCAATTTAACAAAGCTCGAATTGAGGTTACCAAACTAAATATCTCTATCACCCTCAGAGCTATGATTAATAGGATTTGGCAAGTCCAAGTTACCTATGAAATGGCTCAACGACCCCCTAAGAGCTTGGAAGAATCCATCCAACTAGTTTGGGAGCACATTGATACTAAAGAGGTCATTTTGGCAAAAAAGGAATTTGAGGGTGCCAACAGGTTGAAGAAAGAGACTTGAGCCATTACGCTGCTCGATTCAAAGAAACAAAGAACCAAGCATAGTAAGTATAGGCCCGAGGAACATCGACCCAAGTTCCAAGCTTATACCCCACTGAATAATTCGAGGTCAGAAGCTCTTGCTCAAATTGAACACCGAGACTTCCTGCGAAGGTCTTTACTAATTTGTACGACTCGATAGTATCTCAACAAATCAAGGTATTATTATTTTCACTGAAGAATGCAGGTACCTTAAAAATAAAATTGAAAGGCTTAGTAAAGAAGGGCACCTCAAGCAAGTTGTTCATCAAAGTAAAAAAAACTAAAGAGTCTAGGGCACGGGAACCTTGTCCTTGAGTCTCTACGCAAAGGAATCCCACCTTGGAATTGCATAACCACAAGTAAAGGGGAACCTTAATATGATTTTGTAAGCCAACCAACTCAAAGTGAAGTCTCGATATTAACTGGTAAATGTTGAATCATCATTGGGGAGCAAGAGGAGCCAAAGAAAATGAAGAGGCAACATTGTGAACCTGAGCATCAAGATATAGTATTTTTTACAAAGGACTTGGAGAGAATTTCAATGCCCCATAATGATGCATTAATAATCTCAGCAATCTCAGACAGCTACACTACACAATGTATCATGGTGGATACGAAAAATTCGGTTAATATTATGTTCACTTAAGCTTACAATTAGATAAAGACCGAGCAAAAGTTGGATCGATTTACTTCTCATAGTTAGGGAAAACCCCAAGAACATGACCATTAAATCGAAGTTTGTGGTGGTTTAGACATGCTTGGCGTACAATGTGATATTGGGTTGTCTAATATTCAACCAGCTCCAAGCAATAATCTCAACTTTTTACTTAATTATAAGATTTCCAACTAAACATGGTACAGGTGAAGCGTGGGATGACTAAAGCTTTGCTAAAAAAAAAAAGGCAACTTATTAGAAAAACAACTCCAATTAGAAGGGCAAAAGTCCCGCGGTGGTAGAGATTAATAAATCTACCATCGAGCCAAAAAAGGCACATGCTGAACCCATAGAGCAGCTCATGAACCTTGTTGTTGATGAGGGTGCGAATAGGACATTGAAGCTCGGTGTGAATCTCATGGAGCCTTTGCACACTAAATTAGGAGAACTCTTGTGGAGCAGCCAAAATGTCTTTATATGGTCCTGCGAAGACCTACTTTGTATAGACCCCTCAATCACACAACACGAGCTCACAGTGGCAGAAAATCATAACCTAGTCAAGCACAAAAAGAGATTTCACCCTAAGAATCAAAGAGTCATCACTGAAGAGGTAAATAAACTCCTCAATGCAAGACTCATCAGAGAGGTTCATTTATCCCAAGTGGCTAGCAAATGTTGTAATGATTAAAATGTCCAACGGAAAATGGAGAATGTACGTTGACTTCACCAACCTAAACAAAACGTGCCCAAAAGATAGTTATCCTTTGCCCATGATAGATCAACTTGTGAATTCCACCTCCAACCACCAACTCTTGAGCTTCTTGGATGCATTCTTGAGCTATCACCAAATTTGGATGCATTCTAGGGATGAGAAGAAAATTTTTTTCATCATAGACTAAGGTACATTTTGTTACGTCGTAATATCTTTTGGACTAAAGGATACAAGGGTAATATACCAAAGGATGGTAAAAAGTCCTTGAGGCTCAATTTGGAAGAAATATTGAAGCATATGTTGATAATATGTTAGTAAAAAGCATCCACACAAAAGGGCATTTGGAAGATTTAGTGTAAACTTTCAACACATTTCAAAAGTTAAAAATGAAGTTAAATTCAAAAAAATGTGCCTTTGGGGTAGGCTCAGAGAAGTTCCTCAGCTAGCTCATCTTAAAGCAGGGAATAGAGGGTAACCCCCAAAAAGATTGAAATAGTGATGAAAATGAAGCCTCCAAACTCTGTTAAGGAGATGCAGAGACTCATGGGTCGATTGACAGCTCTCAATCGCTTCTTATCTAGGTCAAGTGAGAATTGTCTGTCTTTTTTTAAGGCACTCAAGCAAAGTTTGCAGTTTGAATGGAAAAAAGAATGCGATCGAGCTTTTGAAGACCCTAAAAAATACTTGGCCGAACCTCCTTTATTGGTGTGACCCAAGCCAAACAAGGTATTCTTCCTCTATGTAGCAGCCTCAGATCAAGCAAGAGTTCGGCGTTAACCGAGGTGGAAAGTAACACTCCATTTACTCTATGAGTCATGTGCTCGCGAGGGACAAAGATCAGTACCCCCTTCTCAAGAAGTTGGCATACATTATGGTATAGAAAACCTGAAAGCTTCGCCCATACTTTCAAGCTACCAGGTCATAGCACTCACTGATCTCTCATTTCGGCAAACAATGTAAAAGCCATAAACTTTGGGAAGGTTGCTTAAATGGTCCATCAAATTAGGTAATTCAAGGTAACTTTCAAAGCTTAGAAAACCATCAAAGCATAGGCTCTTGTAGAATTCATGGTGGAAACCACGTCATACTAGACCATATCAAAATCCAAACAATGGGAGGTTCGATTTGACAGCTAATCTTGTGTATCAAGTTGCAATGTTGAAGCGATCCTCTAGGGCATGGATGGAAGGATGATCAAGTACTCAGGTCAATTAGAATTTGAGGCTTCAAATAATGTCACAGAATATGAGGCTTTTCTCCACACATTGTGTGACACTAGTGGCGGGAGGTAAAAATCTTAAGGCATTCGGTGATTCACAACTTGCATATTCACAAGTTATAAGAGAGTATGAAGCAAAAGATGCAACCATGACACAATACTTGATTGAGGCACAAAAACTTATTGCAAGAATGGACCAGGTAGAGATTTGCTATATATACCTTAGAACAGCAACACCGAGGCAAACGTGCTAGGAGGATCAAAATATGTGATGATGGGGTCTATTCAATTGGGCTCTTTGGGTTCAGCTCCTTAAATTCAATGCCGAGACAAATTTTTAAGGAAAATTTTAAAAATTTTCAACAATGGAGCTACTCTGAGCTTGTTGAGATGAATACAGTGGATGCAGAGCCCAATTGAATAGACCCCATCATCACATATTTTGAAAACGGACAACTTCCTAAGTAACCAAAAGAGGCTAGGAGGATCAAGAAGCTAGCCCCGAGCTTCATCTTGGTGGATTAAATTCTGCACAAAAGATTACTTACACGACCACTCCTCTACTGTCTAAGACTCGAGGAAACTAATTATACTTTTCGCAAAGTTCACAAGGAGATATATGGAAGCCATGGTGGAGAACGAGCCCTTGCACACAACCATCTCAGACAAGAATATTATTAACTCAATATGATAGCAGAGACATCTAAGTTTGTGTCCAAATATGAGCAATACCATAGACATATCTCGGTATACTATAACCCAACAGTTCAACACCGATAAACTCAAATGATTTGGCTTTTCAACCAATGGGAGATAGACATCTTAGGTCTTTTTCTAATGTCCTCAAAGTAGAGAAAGTTTTTGGTAGTCACTATTAACTACTTTACCAAGTAGATAAAAGATAGGCTACTTACTTCAATCACCTAGAAGAAATTTGAGGAATTTCTTTAACAAAATGTGACAAATTTGGATTGCTGTACATGCTAGTTACTAAAACTAATAAGTAATTTGATAGTTAAAAATTCAAAAAGTATTGCATAACCCTTCATATTGAACAAAGGTCCGTCTCAGTGGCATACCCCTACAATAATATTTTGAAATTTTTTCGATGTTAATTTAACACCACTATAGCTAAAATTAGCATTGAAAAATTAACAATGCTAACAGAATGCCATGTTAAGTAATATTGCGAATAGCCTAGGTCAAGCTCCGCTCGAATAGCCTAGATCAAGCTCCGCTAATGAGCTAGGCCATTAGTAGCGCTAATATTAGCGCCACTACAATCGCGATGTTACTGTAGTAGCACCGCTAATGACCTTGGCCACCAACGGCGCTAATGTTATCACAGCTACAGTAGCAATGTTACAATAACCTACTACCATAAAACACTATAGGATAATTCAACACAAATTTGTGCAGTTCAAAAAAAAAAAAATCAGAATACCTACTTATGCAATCATCAAATTTGTTCAACAATAAAAAATATATCATTGATTTATCATGCACAAAAAAATTAGATCATAAATTCACTAAATTCTGGGAATTATAACATTTCACTCAAATATCTTCACTCCACTTCGGAGAAGTTGCAGTGCACCTGCATGCTTTCAAGCCAACATTGTAGCAGAAGAAACACCTACTGTTGGACTCATTTCTTTGGTTCATTAGAAAGTGAATATTTCTTCTAATTTTTGCAACCTTGGTTATGATCCCCTACAACATTGGTCACAGGACTGGAGCTACTAATTGTCCCCTTGCTAGTATCTGATGTTGAACCGCCTTCTGTAATTCCTTTCTTTTGGCCAGAATCCTTGTCAGTAACCAGAGCTCGCTCTTTGTTTCCATCCCCTTTTGTCTACTATTTTCTTCAACAGAGACACTTTCCAATTTGTGCTGGATAATCAGCTTCCAATTTGATCCATACTAGATATGAGAATGCAAATAATCAGGCATCTTGCCATATTCACCAATAAAGAGAATAAAAAAATAAATACCTGAATTTCATAATGTCATCTCATGAAAAGAGTTTCTTTGCCATCTTAAGTTCTGAAATCTATGCAGCCCATCCCACTGCAAAATATTAAACAACAAACCAACATACATAATGTGTCAATTGTCATAAATATAAAAATAATAATCTACACCAAATAATCATGATCTATATCACCCATTATGCCATTAGAGCAGAAAGCATGTTCTCGAAACTCGTTACACATTGAATTTCGTAAAATTTCAGTTTCCGTGTGGAAAACCCTCTAGGATCCGTCTAGAAACTCGATACAGTGCACTCAATCAAATTCATCCACAACAATTGTTTCAGCTATGATCTATCAATCTATATGAAACAATAAAAAAGAACAAGAAAAGGAAACTTAAAGAGTGTAAGACACCACATGTGTATCCCCCAGACACAATGTAATCCATTATTTGATACCTGAAAAGTACCTTGTGAATTCTTAGTTTCTGTCAATTTCTTATTTTGTTAGTCTAATATGATACATGTGATGGACAATCAAAACAACTGTGCAGTTTTTTAAACTTGTAAGCAAACATCAAGATAGAGATAAGCAATTAAGACACAACAAAGACATTTCTAGAAACATGTACAATTAGGACACAACTTATTAAATTCAAGTTTTCTATAATAAAACATGTCACATTTCAGTCAAACTCTAATAGGAATTGAAAAACTATTGTCTTCCTTGAACTTAGATTTGGAATCCACAAACATTTTCTCTATGAAGACAATCCAAAGACATTGATATCTAGTGTACAGCGAAAAGGCATGGTTCACAAACTCTAGTTATTTCATCTTCTACACTTCATTAAAATAAATGGAAAAAAATCAATATGCTTGAAAATGGCTGTGCAACATACAAGGAGCTACATCTCTACACTAGAAATTACAGCACAAGTTTCTTTAAAAAGACACCGCAGTCAATATATATGACACAAGATAATACCTGGTAGATGATTTGGAAGATATAACCCCAAAATCCAGCAACTTCTCGAACAGTATCTTTTTCACGAAAAACTGAAATTTTAATCATTTGCTGCACATTTACATTTTCCTCACTAGTAGGTGCCACATAAGTTCCCTGTTCCGCATCTATCCTCATATGATCAACCTTGTTTCCCCCAACTTTAATGAGATATTTGTAGCATCCATAAATAGACAGCAATGAGCCAAGCTGGAAGAAAGATACACAACCAACTGAATCAAAAGCATCACACAGACAAATTGCAGATGAAAAAGAAAGCCACAGTATAGAATGATTGGAATCAACAAACCCCAAAATAAATAACCACCAGTGCAAATGTCCACCTGCCAAAAAACACCACACATCAGAAAATTGATTGAAAATCTGACAATGAAGGAACTTGAATAATCCAAGCAAACATACTGAGTAAAATAGTAAAGGATCACGCCGCCATCCACAACAACAATGAGCACCAACAAAGCCAGGAGCAGAAAAAATGTGAAAACCCGAAAAGCCAGCGGCCAAGCAGGGTGCAGCTGCTTGAGGCAAGGCCTCCATGAATCATCAGTGTACAGAGTGCCCGCCGCTCCCTCAGGCCCTTCAAATTTCCAAATTAAAATGGAAGCTATGACCATGGAGACCAGCAGCCACAGGGCGCAAAGCAAAAACCTCCAGTTCCACCAGTACTTTGGCTTCGTGGTGTCAGCCACCAAGCTTGGCTGCCAGGAATTCCTCGAACCTCCTGCTGAAAAATGCATGACTAGGGTGAGACTCACCCCCCACAAAAACCCTAAAAATCAATCCTCTGCTGCTTCTCCCTCCTCCAAATCTCCTTCTAGAACAAGAAAACCAACCCAAACTCATCCAAATCCAATGCAGAAGATACAAAAGAAAATTTGAAACACCAAAAAGCATCCAGAGATGTTCACCACAGAATCCAAAAACTGATCCTTTCCACCCCTCCCGCTGCCCAGTAGCTCACCGTCTGCAAGACATCAAACCGGCACCAAATCGGCCTAAGAAAATGCTAAAAAATTGAAAATAATTAGGAAAAATCGAAAACACTCGAAATTGAGAGGGTATTGCATTAGTGCATAGATATAAACACGGGCAGGAACATGAGTCCGCAAGCAACCTGGAAGCGGTCGAGAAGAAGGGGAGCTGCTGGGCGGCAGGAAGGACGGAAAGGAGCATATCCTCGCCGTCGGGTCTACCCCACCTCTTCCTCTTCTTATTCTTCTCATTCTGGAGCTCGATCTCCTCCTTCTCCTTGCTCTGAATCCCAGCCACGATGGGATTCTCGCCGAGCAGGATGCAATTAGGGGTTGAGAGGCTCAGCTTCTTCTTCTCTTCTTGCGCTTCTTCTTGGAAGTGGTGCCCTTGGCGGTGTGGAGGGAGAAGGGGTTGGGCGGTTGGTCTCCTTACAAGGGCATCTTCTTTTTTGCGGGCTTCTGGCGCTTGGAGCAGGAGGTGTGCGCGAATGGAAGCTTTGGGCCGTAGGTGAGAGGGGAGAGCTTGATTCAGCCTGAAGTGGAGATGCACACCGAAGACCTCACCGGATAACCCTAGATTTCAAGTAGGGAGACAGTTTTAAACCTAAACCCATCGCCGGCGCTAAGATTAAAAAGTACTGAAAAATCGTTGTTCATCGCCGACGCTATCGCATTAGCCCCTGCGATGATACTTATTGCTGGAACCATCTCATTAGCAAATTTTGTCCGGGTCGAAATACTATCATATTCTTTTGGTCTTAGTAAATTACACCACGGATGACTATCGAAAAATTTTTCTACATACTTACTTATGGGGTTGAGATAAACATTCGTGTGGAGATTGAGCTTAGCTCCTCGCGATTCAAAAGTTTTGATCCGAAATAAACGAAACAAACATCCAAATTAAGAAAAATCTCGTCTTGCAAGTTCAAAAAAAGATTCACACTAGTATCGCTAAGTGTCAATGGTAGATGACACAATACTATAATGCCTAGGTTCATAATCAAGAACTACAATAGAGATATTTGGTGTTTTGCCGATTCAAACTCATTGATCAAGTGTCACGGAAGCTCTCTCCAAACTTGATAAGCCTGTTCAAGATCACCCTAACCGTTGAATCACGAACCTTCAAGATTAAGCACATAGATGGTAAAATACTTCCGAGAACATGACATGCCAATAACTTTAGAAATTTCTATCTCTAAAATAAATTATATCTCATTTATCTCCTTAAAAGATTTTTGTTTTGTAGGAAAATTTATACTTTCAAGTATCAATTTAGGAAAACAATAAAAAGACCTTGAACCACCTAAGGTAGAAGACCTCAGTTCTACGCTAGGCATCAAGGTCTACCATAGGCTGAATATCTTAGTTCTATGTCAAGTGCAAAAGACCTCAATTCTAGTTTAGGGACAAAAGACTTCAGTTTACCCAAAGTAGAAGATCTCGACTCTACGGTAGGTGCAAAAGATCTCAATTTACCTAAAACAGAAAACTTTGGTTCTATGCCAGGTGCCAAAAGCCTTGATCAAAATGAGGAAGAAGACCTCAGCCATACACCAAGTACAAAAGGCCTTAGTCCACTCAAGGTAAAAGAACTCAACTATACACCAAGCCTAAAGACCTCGGCCTAAATAAGGCATAAGATCTTGGCACTATGCTAGGCATGAAAAACCTCAATCCACCTGAATCATAAGACTTAGGCTCTATACTAGGTAAAAAAAAACCTTGATTTACATAGGATATAAGGCATTGACACCATACCAGGTGAAAATTCAAAATGGTTAAAAGATAGGCTTTGCTGAACTCATAACTCAGCTGAGTGTTTCAATATTTCAGCCAAAGCACTCCTCTCTAGAAGGCACTCCCTCATCTGTAGAGAATCCTAATCAGTCAATAAGAATGTCTCTCTTGGAGTAATGACCGAGAAGGGAAGTGCTAGGCACTTTGGGTACCCATAGAAGAAATGTTTGCAAACACTTAGGGGCTACTGGCCAAACTGGCACTTAAGGAAATTTATCCCAAGAAAAGTAAGTTTGCTTGACCAACTTGACTATTAGAAGCACTGGAATACGATCAATTAAGGTCGATTCTTTGAAAGTAAGTTAAGAGGATATCTTAGATGATAAAAGTTCAGAAAAGTAGCAAAATTTTGTTAAAAAAGAAGTAAAACTAGTTCAAAGATTCTCTCTTGGCATGAAAAAGGAAAAGATACAACTAGTTGAAATATTTAGAGACTCTAAAGTTCTCGCCAGCTCACTAGACCCCTGGGCTTGAACCTTGGTCTTCACCACCCCTGCCTCTTCAATCTCCCTCACCTTCACTGCTTCAATCTCCCTCTAGAGAAGCTCCTCATACTCCCACCTAAAATGTCAAACCCTTAGGTCATTGTAGAGTTCAACTCAGAGATCTTCAGAAGTCGAACTTAGCATCATGATAAGTTTGTTTCACCATATCTCAACAAATGAGGCTGCCTTTTGTGAAGCCATTAGTGGAGAGCTTGGTACACACCTAGAGATAATCATCACTAGTCTTGAATTTCGAGATGGCTTGCATTCTCGTTATCTTCAAAGCATTAGCATGTTGAGTACTCTGGAGGAACATGGTGATCATCTGGATCATGGCATCCTCCAAGTCGGACTGATGTTAGGTCTTTAGGGCCTCTAGATTGGATAGCACCGAATCACACTTACCCATAAGGAGGTTCTTCTCTTTCTCCATCTTCCTCTTCGACTCCTCCACACTGTACTAAAGAGACTTTAGTTGAGAATGAAAAAGCTGCACCTCTTCTTTGGCCTTGCTCTTCTTGGACATTGTCTCCTTCCAAGCTTTGTAAAAATGACATCTTTCATAATGAAAAACTACATAACTTGTAGCCTAATTAAAAGTCAGGACAATAAAAGAAGTGGAAATCAAAAGGAGCCAAGTCTAGACAAGATTATATCAAAACAAGATCTAGCTCCCTTTAAAAAGAGCTTATCAACAAGGAGCCTAGTAATGAAGGAGTTGACACTCTCCCCAAAATCATCAAGGAAATATTCTTCAATTTTTTCTCCTTCAAGGCACCTTGGTGTCAAGAAGTAGGGTGCCCTCGCACCTTGGAGCATATTGGAGAAGGAGAGGAGGTAGGACGACTCCTTTGCCATAATAAACCTTTTTTATCATATGAGGAGTCGGTGACCTAGCACCATCCTCAGATGTAGTGGTTTGAGAAGATGGAGAGAAAGATTGAGTTGGCACTTTCTTCTTTCTCACCCTTTCCTCGCTTGCACTTTGGCCTTTCCCCTCTTCTTCCTTCTTCCTCTTCCTTGGGCCTTGAGTTACTATTGGGGAGGAGATAGGAGCCTCTAGCTCAACTGGCTTCTTTCGAATAGCTAGAGCCAACAACACCTGAGGGGTCCCTTCTTGCTCCTTCAGAAACTTATTCATGAAGGAGAGCTTAGCGATTCCTATAGTGCAACATTAAGTTGTTAAAATAGAAGTAAAAAATTTTTGCAAGGGAAGTAAGCTTGAGATGTGAAGGCAAGGATTCATACTGACCGTCTGAGCAATGCATAGGCCATGTTGCTTCAAAGAGGCCTTCTTAGACTATGTGGAGGTGTATCTAACGCTCTCAACCTCCTCAGCCTAGGACACTATGAGTAGATGGACCTCAGGATAAATTTTAGGGTCGCCCCTACAAAGAAAAGAATTACCCTACTTACAAAGAAGGCTTGAGTCAACTCTAGAGAAAATCCTCACTGCATAGTCCTTCCAAGAATGGATAGAGTTAGGATTAGAAGCAAATAATTTACTCAACTTTTCGGGCTAAGATACCATCAATTCCTGATATTTGAGCCTCGATGGCCATTGAAAGCATCCCTAAATATCTCTATAGTGAGAGAACAACCTTTGGAGGTGGCTAAACTTTAGAAAACTGAGATGAACTTTATGGTATTTGGCACAATTTGATTTGGGGCTAAGTCCTAATCTTTTAGAACATCTCTAGTAAATGAATCTATAGGATAGCTAAACCCATTCTTGAACATCTCCCAGTAGGTACTAAACTCAAACTTGAACTCCCCCCTAAGGGTTTTTGTATCCTCCTCTAAACCCCATAGGTGTAACTTGATTTCATCTAGGAAGTTGAATATGTTGACAACTGCTCAAGATTTTTAAATCAGAGGGTAGACTTGGAAATATAGATCCTCACTATGGAAATACCTCACAAAATACATGCACTAGGATCATCAAGAGCATAATAAAAAATTAAATGTGGGAACTCACTTGAAAACAAGTGTAAGATGGATGCAGCTTCTAAAGGGCATGCCCTCGTAGACTTGGAGCTAGCTCCTGTGATAGAAGGCATAGTGGAAGATGTGGCAGACTTTAAGGCTAGTGGAGTAGTGGTTGGGCAAACAATGCTTTCCTACACCTCTTCCGCCATGGATGTCGAGCTTTGGCCCTCTAGTGGGCGGCATTGAGATAACATGAAGGGTCGAAGAATTCTTCAAGGCAAGGGCCATCGGCGCTGTAGAGCTATCTTTCTTTGCAATGGAGGATCCCTTCTTGAAACCAACTGGAGTGGAGGAAGACACCATTAGGGAGTATAGGTGTTGATGGAGAATGAAGATGCAAAAGAAAGAAAGCAAAGATTAGCAAAATTGCTAAAGTGAAAGGAAAAGGACACAGTACACCTTATATAAGGCTCACACAACCATCTAATTATCTCAACATGGCTCGATTTGGGTTGACAAAGTCCATGAGGTAGTATCTTTGAAACCCCTACTAGGGTCTCGATGATATGTGTCCTTCATCTAACTGCAAACCACCTCAAGTAGAGGAATCGCAAGGCATGCAAGGCATCATTTTGATATGTGAGCAGATGGCTCTAGGCTATCACCTTAAGAAGAAACAAAACCCTAATAATCGCATAGGATTTGACGAAATGGTGGCTTGCATCCCTAGGTGTCATGGTGGCCGGCACTTGGCATCATGGGACATTGGATTAAGTAACGACACTATTCCCTAAGCATCACGGTGGCTAACACCCTGCTTCCCAAAATAAAAAGGAGACAATAACTTGGATTATCTTAGTTGCGATGATCGAGGGCCTAATCGCTCAATGCTCATTAAAAGGAAGTAGGAGAACTCAAGTTGCCTAGAACCTCCAAGATAGGACCTAGAGTTGGAGGGCACTGATGATACACTGGGATACAAGAAATGGTTTGGTAAACTTGAACAAGTGCAAACTAAGACTAAAGCCATCAACCAAGGTAACTAAAGGCCAACCATCGAGCCTACTAGTTGAGGTAAGCTCACTAAGTCCAAAGTGAATAAGGACCAAGCCCAAAGATCGAGTTGTGGACCGATGCATCCAAAATAGGAAACACTTATCTTGTCACTGAACCAAGATGAGCTTTGTATCCTTGGATAGAGATGAACTCACCTCTAGGCCTGCAACACTATAAGGGAGTCACGCTAAGTTGTTATCAATTCTAGATAACCTAGCTGAATCATAGCCAACACCAAATGATTCTAAGATCTAATCCTCACCTATTTCTAAAAGTTAGTCCCAAAGGATCCAAGATTGGTGGTTGTCATCATGAGAAATTTGCCAGGGTGGTTACCTAAAATCATAGGAACTTGATACATTAAATCTTTGGATACACTATATATAGCAAAATAATCAGAGAGATAAGGACTAATGCCTAAACTCCTATACCATTTCTATTATTAAAGGCTAGACGTCAAAGCAACCATGATCAAGAAGTTTTTGGCAGTCTTCTTCCAAATTTCTCTTTGTGTGGCTCAACGGAGGGCTAGCCTAGCAAATCAAATCTCAAAGAGACTCCTAGACTGAAATTGGTGGTGAATTGGGCTCTGTCCACAAGAATAATCTTGGTGTCTTTTTTTCACTCTTTTTCTTAAAAAACTTTTGTGTTTCACATGCTAGTTGGATCACACTAGAGAGACACATGTGATTTGATCTAATCTAAAAATACAAGCCAGCTATGAATTTGGAACAAAACCCATGCAAGAAATAGAAGCTCTCATGTATCAGTTTATTAGGATCATGAGCCCTCCCATTAAGGATAGTGGTCTTTTGTTGGCTCATGTCATGTGATCAATTTTATTGCAATTAGAGAAGCCCTAATCCACAATTTTCCTCTAATATAGTTTCTTTTATTCTCATCTATTTGATTTAATTTAGCAGCAATGGCATGCACATGTCAATGGTCACAAATTTAAAGTTGGGAAGTGTTCATTTTCATTCTTGATATATTTTGAGGTGTAGATTTATAGTGATATAGTAGTACAATTTTTTCTTTTAGTTGTATATTTTGTTTTCTCTTCGGGAAGAATTTGATATGAAAAAAATATGGGAAAATGCTAGATGTCTCTTATTTTTATAGAGTGCCATCTTTTTTATTATGCTAACAATATAGTCAACATAATGTAACATTTATATTATATTAGATTATAAAACTCTAAAACTATAGATGATGAGTATGTCAGCTGTAGTATTGAAATCCACAAGTTTTTTAGCACTGCAATTAGGTTTTCTATGGTAGCTCTCAATTACTAGGATTTAGGAGCTCATTTTCTTTTCATTTTATTATATTCATTGGGTTGAAGGTGTTTCAATTTCATTATTAAAAAATATTTTATATAGTCATCACAAGGAGAACAAAGGGCGAATACAACTAAAATATGAGAAGGACACAAGGAGAACATGAGAAGAACATGTGCAAGATATGAGGATGACACAAAGAGAACACTAGGAGAATACATAGAGGACATGTATGGGCAAGGGATGGAAGGGCACTAAAAGAACACAACAAGGATATGTAGATGATATGTGGAGGACATTAGGAGGATACAAGAAGGATATGAGCAAGATACAAGGATGATATGAGGATGGAATGGGAATAGCATGGGAAGTGCATGATTAGGGCATGGGCAAGATATGGGGAGGGCAGGTGAGAGAGACATAGAGAGAGACAAAGAGTTAGAGACAGAGAGATAGAGGGTGAGAGGGATATAAATAGAGTTATGACATGAAGAGAGCCTCTCCCCATGCATATTATTTTTGTTAAAAACTAAGATTTTTAGTCCTAAATCTAGGGTTTTTTTTATCAATAAAAGTGATTTCTCATTAAATTAAATCTACAGTCTATAACACTTTGAGTCAGGATTTAATGATGAGATATGAAAGCCTATTTTTGTTTTAGTATTTGAGATCTAATTGATTGTTCTATAATTTATTCTTATGCATTTATTCCCTCTTATTCAACATATCTCAAGTACTACTTACTTGGTTAGCTCTTTAAAGTATAATGTTCATGAATTTCTATAGCACAAGAAGCAAGATTAGGTAAAGTTGGCAACTTCATAAACAAGAGTTGGATCAAGATAAAAAATCTACTAGATCAGAGTTATATTATGAAAATAAATGTGTAATTATTTTTTATTCATCTTGATTTGTTGAATGCAAACCCTTATAGCTTGAGAGGGAGAGTGAAAGTGAACCTTCCACGTTTGAGGTATTTCTTGCTTCCCATATAAAGAAGGATGAATAGCCAGTTGACAATGCATCCATTATAATAATGGTAAGATTATAATCTAATATCCTTGTACGCTTCTACTAATAAACTCATGTTAATTTTATTGTTGCTCATCTTTTAGGAATAGATTTCAGAGCTAATTCAAGATATGCCAAAGGATTCCATCTCATATATAGTTGCTCATAGTGAAATCCATGATTGAATTTTTGACCTTGAAAGACCTAGCCAATTATGAATGTTTGGTATGAAACCGACATCCAACCAAATCTCTAGCTCATCCTCTAGAGCTTTGCAAAATGAGCCACTACTTTACACCCAAGCTCAAGTACAACAATAATATGAATAGAGGTAATTGAAAAAAATGGAAAAGTGGAAGAACAACTTTCTAGCAATGCAATTGCATACCATCTCTAAACCAAGTCCTTCATCTTCACAAATTCCTCCTAAGTAGGAGTCTACATGTGGTGTGGAGCAAATTTATCATTCTTACACTTTATATTCCTTGTACTTCTTATTTATTCATAAGATTAATACAAGTATGTCTTCCTTACGAGGTTCTAAAGACTAAAAACTAGCCATAGACTGAGTGTGCCGGTAGACAAGGGGGTTTAGAAGGAACTCCTTCCACTTATTTAGCAACTATGATATATTTTGTTAGTGACCTAACTTATTTATCCTTTAAGTACCTAACCATATTAAAAAATAGGTTAGGGTGTGGGGACATATCCATGGGGTGGGATCAAGGGCATAGGATTTGGGACATGGACACAAGCACTAGGGAAACACACACAAGTGTGAGGATTTTGAATGGGGGTAGAGATATGGACGTAGGGCATAGATATATGGGCACAGACATGGAGGTGGCGACATGAGAACAAAGAGGGGAACACATAGACATGCATGGGGATCAAAACACAAACACAGACATAAGGGTGGGGACACAGGCATGGGGACTTGCACAAGGGTGGAGACATGAGCACAAGGGGTGGGTGCATGAGCACAAGGGGTGGGCACATAGGCACAGGGATGGATACATAGGCACAAACATGAGGGTGGCTACATAGGCATAGGCAAAAGAGCATACACAAACATGGAAAAGAGAACAATAATATGGGCACAGGGTGGGGACATGAGCATGGAGAAGGGGATATGGATATAAGCACAGGGGTTGGGACACAAACATAGGCTTGGAGGTGGAGACACAAACACAGCCATGGGGTAAAGAATATACTAAGATTTTATGTAATACAGTGACCAACTATATCTACTCTATGGCCCTTATCTCGTTCTTTAGAACTTTAATTACTCTAATAGTGATATTATTTCTTGAGGTGAAGCTAGGCCTTTAGATCAACTTGAAATCCACAAATGTTGCTTTCTTAGAGTGAAGCCAAGCTAGTACAAGTCTTGCTTTAGCCAAGCAAGAACCAACTCCAATATTGATGTTTTATCTCTCACATACTCCTAACACCCTAGAAGTATTTATAATACAAAAACAGAGGAGAAAGATTATAAATTTGCCTCTCCACAAGAGTCTCAAGTTTGAGTATAAGGGCATCCAGATTTGAGAGGAAAATCTAGATGTAGGGCTCTTGTTAAGCTAGAGGACTTAAAGAAGCTTGTTCTCTCTCTTCAAGATAATCAAAGATATAAAAGTTATAATAAAAATAAACTTCAAGCCCTTAAATACTCATTGGGAAGAAAACTTGCCATTAGAAAATCACCTAGGCTATTTTTTGCCAAGTTCGAGCACCTGAAACAAAAGTTCAATCATCCAAACCACTCTAATGGTTAAAAAAAACATAGTAATTACAAGATGATGTCACAAGTTTCAATGTGGAACATATGTTCAAGTGCTTGAATGCTCAACTTTAGACATCTGAACTCAAGGATGGACAACTAAAGATTGGAAATAACAAAATGGAAGAACTTATATCCGATAACTTCAGATGTTTGAACCATAAGGTTTGGGTGACTAAAGTTGTTAGTAAAAATTTATTGACTTTTACTACAATGTTCGAGCATCCAAACCATAAGGTTTGAGCAACAATAATTAAGAAAAAAAATCTTTAATAGATTTATCTTTAGCTTCATCTTTTTGACACAAAATCAAAACTTAACTTGAATAAGAACTACGCTGATGAAGACATTCCAAATTAAATCAGAGTGTCAAATATGAGTTCTTAAAACATAAATTCCTTGAATCAAATCTTCAATGCAATTTAAAAAATAATGAAAGTCTAAACCTATAAAATCAAGCCAATTTCTTGAGCCATCTTCAAGCCATCAATAAGTTTACAAGTCATGTTCTCACTATCACACCTTAATCTATATGCCTATCTTCATATCCATATTTAACTTGAGGCCTCCAAATAGTTATTTTAATCTTGGCTAAGGTGCAAATAAAATAATATAACAAGCCATCAAATATAATTTAGTCATCACCAAAATCACTTGGGAAACACTTTTGAAAAAAGTGCTAGCAAAAATAAACAAGACTATTGGCAGCACTTGACAAAAAGTACCACTAGAGTGGCTTTGCAGTACTTTCTATTAAGTGCTACCAATAGGTTTCATTGACAACACTTTTATTGAAGCATCTACATTGGTTATTATGTGGCATTTAACAAAAATATCATCAAAGATATCCTCTTGGAGGTGTCTATTGTGAAACACTAGCAATGTTTGATGATACATTTGTAATGCCGCAAAAAAGACCAAGAAGACATTTACCGGCACTTTAAAAGTGCCAATATCATTTGCAACACAAATGTAAATGGCATTTTAGAAGCATCATAAAAAATATATCCACATTAGATATTGGTAAAGCTTCTAAAGTGCCACCAATATGCCATTCTCTTGTATTGTTTTAGTGGAAGTTGAAAATCAATTATGTTTACAATCTACACAATTAATATTTTTTTTGAGATAATTAACAATTAGGGTTGGACCAATTGATAATATAATTATTTTTTCCTTGTGGGTCTTGTTATTTAAAGAAATACTTTATTTCAAGATTTTAATTTTAAATTTTAGAATCAGTTTCAGCCAAATTATATTTAAATTTTTATACTATACTTTGACCTTAAAATTAAAAAATATTCAAAATTTTAAAAAAGTGAGAAAAAAATTTATATACATATTTTAAAAAAATTATTAATATAATTTTTTAGGTAAGAATACCTAAAATAAAAAAAATAAAATGAAAGATATAATGAAAAACTTTTAACCAACTAGTCTAGCTTGTATTTATGAAATAAAAATAAAATATAAAACTAAATTATATTCAAATTTGAAATTGAATTTTAGATCTAGATATTATGGATCAAGTTGAAACTTAAAATATTATTCTTTATGTATCATGCACATTTTCCATGCATATTTGAAGACAAACATGAGTTAAGATGATTTTTTATCGGAAGATAACAAAAAAAAAATCAAATTTTAGGCATATATTGATGTGCGGCAATATGTTTAAGTTTACATGTAAATAAGTTGAAATGATAAATAAGATAAATTCTAAGAGGGTTTGTTGAACATCATGGGTTTTCTAAAGATATTTTGTGATTATAATCTCAAGTTATTTGTTGAATTTTCGTTGGACTATGAGTAGGTGGATAATGATGATGTGATGGTCATGTTAAGTTAGTGTTTGGTAACTATCAAAATCACAGAAGTACCCTAAATGAGATCACTTTTATGACTTCGGCTATTTGGTAATGCTGAACTCATAAAAGTGCTAGATGTTAGCACTTCCATCATCCCAAATTTTGCATTGTTTTGCACTTCAGTAGAAGTCGCCAAACTGCTCCAAAATAGCTTCTCCATCTTCTTCAATTTCCTTCTCTAGAAGTAGAGGGTTCTAGGGCCCCATCATCCTTGAAGTGGTCCCTTCCCAACTTTGTCCTCCTCTTGGTGCCCTGCTCGATCACTAGTGGGCACTCGGTACTTGATTACAGTAGTTCTTATGTCCTGTTAGTTAATTCGGCCTTGTGCATGCCCTATCTATCAGTTTAGCCATCCCTCCTCTCCATGCTAGTTGATCATGGTCCTATGCATACTTTGTCAACCCATTCCCAACATTGTGCACTCCATGCCTATTATTTTTGACCTTATGTGCCCCCTGTCAGTTTATCCAATTCTATGCACATCTTGTCAGTCAATTTGACCTTGTGCAAGCCCTACTGGTTGATTTTGTCTTTGTGCATACTTTGTCAGCCCATTCCTAGTCTTGTGCACTCCCTACCTGCAATTTCGAGACTTGTGCACACCCTACTAATTGACTGCCCCCTCTCTGCATCCTACTGCCCAATTTTGGCCTTTTGACTACCAAAGTCGCACCTATTGTGCCTCAATAGCTGCATTGGTCTCTACTTCGGCCATCCCTCCTCTCTCCCTCATCTTGGCCTTTGTAGAGCTGCTGTGAGTTGTTCTTAACTTTGGCCATTCCTCCTCTCTTATTGTTGTTAGCCCAAAATGGCAACCTTAGGAGGGGGAGGGGGGGAAGGGGCAAATATCTTTCTAAATACTAAAACAAGTTTTTATTAAGAGCACAATGAGCTTAAAAGCACTTTAAACCAAGTAGATGATCAAAACTTAATTTGAATCGGTAAAATAATTAAATGATTAATCTACAATCAAGTATAAGATGATTTTCAATCAATATCAAAACAAGAACATAAGGGAAAAAAAGGGTAGAAATAATGTGAATTGATATATGTGATTCAAAAATCAAATGCACCTACTCCATAGCTCTTGTCTCAATCCTGAGGACTTAAATTTATCACTAGAGTTGTCACTTTGTTAGGATGAAGTGATGCCCTTACAAACTCACAAACCACGACTGTCTCTCTCTACAAGAGTCAATTGGTCACTCCTCATAATCCAAAGAGTTTGCACTCTAACCACTCTCCTAAAACTGAGAAGAACACTCCTATAATAACAACTTGGGAGAGTAATAATGATAGAAATGAGAAAAGAAAGTTAAAACTTACAACAAGAGTCTCTCAATATTTGAGTACAAGGGTATTTTGAAGATTTGAAATTTAATGCCTATTTGAGTTTTTTGGGGGGGTTAGAAGGCTTTGGGATGGGGATTTTTTCTATAAGAATATAAAAACCTAATTCCCTCACTTAGAGAAAAAAAAAGTCCCAATCCTTTATATAATCATTGGAAAAAGAAATTAACCATTTGCAAATCACTCTTGGCTATCTCTACTGAGTTTGGGCATCCAAACCTAAAGGTTTAGTCATCTAAGCATTCCAATGGTCAAATGTTAACTACTCATTATCAACTAATGTCACAAGTTTGGGTCTTTGGTCATCAAGTTTGGGCACCCAAACTAGCCAAGTTCGAGAGTCTGAACTAGTACAAGACATCCAAACTCAGAACATGAAAGAATTAGAAGTTATAGCTTTTGAACTTCGATCATAAAACCTAAGGTTCAAGTGTCCAAAGATGTTAATAGTCACCAGAGATCTTTTGCTATATTTAGACATCTGAATTCTAAAATTTAGGCATCCAAAATTTACAAAAAAACCTTAACTGATTTACTGCAACCTCAATTCCCATTTGGTATCAACTTATAACAGATCTTGGATAGAAATTATAGACTGGTGAAGGCATTCCAAGATAAGTTTGAATATTAACCAAAAACTCAAATAAACTTACTATCAAATCCTCGACTCTATACAAATAAATAAGACTCTAGCATATTAAAAAAGAAAAGTGGTACTCCTTTTGATCAAAATAGGATGTTCTTCTCAAAAGATAAGCACCATACTCCTCTGCTATTATATCCAATGATGAAAAAGGGAAATGCTCACAACTAAAGTAAATGAGCCTATGCAATAACTCTCTTCCAAAAATACATGATGAAGATGCAGGCATACTACTTGAGCATCGATTGTGAATGCTTAATCAAATATCAAAACCATCATCTCATGAAAGAAGATAAGAAAAATAAATTAAAATATTTTTCTTATTCAAATGCTTAAGAAAAAGCATGACGCTGAAACATTTGGAGTGAACACCCAATTCATTGGGCTAAAACCAATTGAGAGTTTCATTTTCCACCATCAAAAGGTAGTGAACAAGAAAGTCAAGATTCGCTCATCAAACACTCACCAAGGGGGGCATATGATCAAGACATAAAAAATACAAGGGGTAATTACTTACACCCCCCCATAATTAGCCCTAATTACGTACAACCCCTCGTAATTTCCGAAATTACCCACACCACCCTTCTTTTCAAAATATTTACCTACACCACTCCGATTATTATTTACTCAAAATTTTTCCAAAAAATTCTGAATTTACCCTCCATTATTTTTATAATTAAATCCCTAAAAGCTTATTATTTATTATTTAACTTTCCGATATTTGCAAATAACACCCCGAAATTATTCCGATTTACAGAAAAGTCTTTCTTCCAAACCAGTTACAAATAAAACCACAAAATATTGTTAATTATAAAAAGTCCAAATAATTGTAAATGAGCGGCCAATGACGACGGCGATGGCAACGAGTGTGGCGGAACGCGGGGGTGGCGCGCTAGTGCGGACGAGGTCGGTGCGCGGGCGAGGGCGGTCAGCGCGCCGGCGAGGGCGAGGGCGAGTGTTGGCACATGGGCGAGGGCAGGCATCGGCACACGAGTGAGGGCGTGAACCACGACGAGCGCCGGCGCGCGGGCACAAGCTGATGCGGGCGAGGGCTGACGAGGGTTAGGGCGCGAACACAGGCGACAAGGGCCGACAAGGGCGAGGACGCGGGCGCCGACCAGGGTGAGGGCAGGCGCCGGCGCGCGGGTGCGGACGCCGGCCGGCGAGAGTGCAGGCACGATCGGCGAGGGGTCTATTTGTAAAATTTAGTTTTAAGATAAATAAAATTTAGACTTATCTAAAAATAAAAATATTCAAAGGATCTAATTTTAAATGTATAAATATTAAACTTGTAATTTTAAATTTTAAGTTATAAAACTTTAAATATTATTTTTGTAAAATTTTATTTAAAACATGATAAAAAATTTAGACTTATTTATAAATAAAAATATTCAAGGGGTCTATTCGTAAATGTATAACATGAAAGTTGTAATTTTAAATTTTAAGTTTTCAAACATGACTTATTCGTAAAATTTAGTTTTAAAATAAATAAAATCTGAACTTATTTATAAATAAAAATATTCAAAGGATTTATATTTAAATGTACAAATGTTAAACTTGTAATTTTAAATTTTAAGTTTTGACAACTTCCATGTCTTTTTTGTAAAATTTATTTAAAACATGATAAAAAACTTAAACTTATTTATAAATAGAAATATTCAATGGATCTATTTGAAAATATACAAATATAAAACTTGTAATTTTAAATTTAAGTTTTCAAACTTTCAATAATTTATTCGTAAAATTTATTTTTAAAATAAATAAAATTTGGACTTATTGATAAATAAAAATATTCGAGGGGTCTATTTTTAAATGTACAAATATTAAACTTGTAATTTTAAATTTTAAGTTTTAAAACCTTCAATGTCTTTTTTGTAAAATTTAATTTTAAAAATGATTAAAATTTAGACTTATTTATAAATAAAAATATTCAAGGAGTCTATTTGTAAATATACAAAAATGAAACTTGTAATTACAAATTTTAAGTTTTAAAATCTTCAATGTCTTCTTTGTAAAATTTTATTTAAAAAATAATA